>BLKR01012959.1:0-14759 GCA_011170035.1 Teleogryllus occipitalis | reverse complement strand
CTGTCTCTGTCTCTGTCTCTGTCTCTGGCCTCTGTCTCTGTCTCTGTCTCTGTCTCTGTCTCTGTCTCTGTCTCTGTCTCTGTCTCTGTCTCTCTGTCTCTGTTGCTGTCTCTGTTGCTGTCTCTGTTGCTGTCTCTGTTGCTGTCTCTGTTGCTGTCTCTGTTGCTGTCTCTGTTGCTGTCTCTGTTGCTGTCTCTGTTGCTGTCTCTGTCTCTGTTTCTGTCTCTGTCTCTGTCTCTGTCTCTGTCTCTGTCTCTGTCTCTGTCTCTGTCTCTGTCTCTGCCTCTGTCTCTGTCTCTGTCTCTGTCTCTGTCTCTGTCTCTGTCTCTGTCTCTGTCTCTGTCTCTGTCTCTGTCTCTCTGTCTCTGTCATACTCCTGTCTCACTGTCTCTGTATCTCTGTCTCTCTGTCTCTGTCTCTGTCTCTGTCTCTATCTCTGTCTCTATCTCTGTCTCTGTCTCTGTCTCTGTCTCTATCTCTGTCTCTATCTCTGTCTCTGTCTCTATCTCTGTCTCTATCTCTGTCTCTGTCTCTATCTCTGTCTCTGTCTCTATCTCTGTCTCTGTCTGTCTCTGTCTGTCTCTGTCTGTCTCTGTCTGTCTCTGTCTGTCTCTGTCTGTCTCTGTCTGTCTCTGTCTGTCTCTGTCTGTCTCTGTCTGTCTCTGTCTGTACTGGTATAACAGCCTCAGACGGGGCCAAGACCTAATAGCAGCGTCCCGGCCTTGAGGCCATGGGTTTAAGGGGTACGTGTGGTTAGCACATAGACATCCTTTCACCTATTTTGGTCTTCTCAACCTAAGAAGTGAGCTTTCTCATATTCACACAGCAGCAGACACTGGGGCATTGCAAGGAAAGCGCCCACAATAATCTGCCCCGACTTGGAATCGAACCCGGGGTCGCGTCATAGAAAACGAGCACGCTGACCAGTGGGGTATTGTGCAAAAACGTACTAGTAATATTTCATAAAATAACAATTTCTTTAATCTTCATTGACTGCAGTGCGTCACATGCCAATGCAGTATACCCTAATTAAAATCCTCTTCTTTAAAGCTGAGTTTCATTACCTATTCTTATTTGTTCTCTGTTTAATATAGTTCTTTCACTTTTTATTGTGTAGGTAAAATATCTACACAGTATAAAACCTTTTAATTTAAAAAGAATTAAAATATAATAATTGTATGTTATTTTTAAATCCAAATAGCAATAAAATATGTTGTCTAATATTTGCTGTGAGCTATTAACTACAATTCCAGGTGTACCTCAACACATTTTCGACAATTATTTGACAAACTATTTCTGCTTTCCACTCTTAAAATGAGCATTTATTAGTCTCAGAGCTGAGCAGAGTCGTGAATAACAATACTAAATGTTAATTATCATGCTTACGAACGTCCAATTATTTGTTTCATTACAAATAATTTTTGTATTATTATATGTTAATAAATTACCAGTAATTTTAGATATACTGCTCTCACAATTTTTACTGATAAATGTGGAATGCTTGGTATTTAATCGTATTAAATTATCTATTAATAATTAATATTGGCCGTAAAAGCTTCATTGATCAATCATAGCATAATTATATGCAATATTTCAACATTGGTGAATGTTAAAGTTAACGTTTCAATGCACATAGATTAACCTCATTGAAAAGTTTGAATTCATAAAAAGCGAAAATAGTTGTTCTCGCACCAGTTTGCAGAAAATATCGAACACAGGTGAACATGGAAGAATCTTCGGAATTGCGTATGTTACGTCTGCGGAATAAGAATAAGTTCGTGGGAGGTTTCAAGTTTTGTTTCCACAAACTTGTAAGTGTGAATTTCATCGTTGACAGTGCTGTAGAAAGTCATGCAAAGCTTTTTTTGTAAACACACATAAATGAAAAAATAAAATCGGTCAATGTTTTTATAATCAGACACGATAAATGTAGAAATCAGTCCTCAAACTAAGAAGAAACAGAGAATGGGATGGAGTCGGGCAATACGACTAACAAAATGTTAACCGCGGGATGTAGTCGGTTTACGCTCGAGCCGTAAGCCGATGTTACCAAAAAATATCGACCGATGGAAGACCCGGGAACACCGAACTGATAGATATTTATCTCTTCTTACATTGCAAGTCGACGCATGTAATCTAATTTGTTCTGTGTTTCATTCGAATTACTTTTTACAATTGCTTTATTTCCTCCACTTCAGAAACATATACGAACTGCCACTGCAGTTGAGATTTATCCACAATCACTTTCTGTTTCGTATAATACCGCAAGTACCTGTATTCACATAAACCTACAGGTAAAGTGAAATTATTTCACTTATCGTCACCTCATTTCATCCATGGGTGTCAACTTTAAGCCCGAGTATGGGTGGAGGGTGGAAAACTGAAATATTTCTATACAATAAATGTGAAATAAAGTACTAAAGAATGAATGAGTGAATGAATGATATCGGTCCAGTAACCGAGGTCGCTTAGTTGTAAGTGCATTTTCTACGGGATTTTGAAGGAGTCGCCCACACAGTCTCTCACACAATTAAGACAAACAATAATTTGTTAAAACCATTTTATAAATATCTATTTACCTGTAATTACTCATTCTTATTTAAACAAATATACTTCCTTAGGAAAATGATTTTTACTAGTCACCACTAATTAAACACTTCAAAACTAAATTCTTTTTTATTAATAAGTTATTAATCATTTAATAATCACGAAAAAATAAACAAAACCCAGAACTAATTCGTAATTAACGTCTGTTACTGAACTAACAATCATTCTGTACGATCAAATTTATTAACAGACAAATCTTACATTATAAAAAACAAAAACCTTTTACATTTTACAAAACGTTTCGGTCAAGGTAATTGTGGCGTTTTTTTAGTAATTGCGGTGTTTACAGCAACACTAAGTATAAAAAAACACAACTATAATAACCGAAATGTTGTGTAGAATGTAAAATGAAAAATTGTCTAAGAAAATTTAGCGTTCAAAATAATCAATGTTCAAAATATTAAATTCCGTGGTGGTAGCCGTTATCTTGTGGTAATCCATTATAGGTATGGGGATAATCAAACCACAATAGTGAAAATAAATAATATATATTTATTTTTTGCCCAGAAGTACCTTTTGGAAACAATATTTTCCCATCCTCAGTAGGTCTCTAACAAAAGGAAAAATGAATGATTAACATGAAGAGGAACAGTGATATAAATAATAAAATAGACAAAAGAAGTGAATGAATTATACAGTGATAAAATTTTGAAGTATAATAAACAACATTGAAATTAACTTACTACCCAAGCAACGTGGATAACACCTAAACATTTTAAATAAAACCGGATAAGATCCGGTGATGAACCACTAGGCTACTACTGGCTCAAAATATTGACAACAGCCTCCCCTTCCTCTCCCTGGCGAGTGAGCCAAGGGTATCCGGGTGTATCCAAGGGTCATCTCCAAGGCCATTGTGCCGCTCGTAGGGGGCGACACGTGCAGCTTCCGCCAACGCCTCTTTGTGCTAGCGCCTCTGCTGGCCCACCTTGATACCCTTCACGCCTCCGGCCCACGCCGCCCCTCCCTTCACTGCTCTTGACCTTCCGTGCGCCGAAACACCAGAGGCCTTACGTGCAGAGAGTACCGCACTTATTAGCGTCACCGTTTCCAAAATTGTACAGTCGACTCCGGTTATAGCGAACTTCTGGGAACTAACATGTTTGGTTCGCTATATCAGAGGTTCACTATATCCGAAGATGTCAAAATTAAATGTAATTTCTCTCCAATAATTGGTTTTATTAATAAACCCCAAAATTAATTACCAGCACGAAATGGACATTTCAGTATCTTTATTTGTACGTAAAAAATCAATTATTTTCAATTGCATAATTCATACAATTTTTATTAGATCCTTATTCAGAGTTCGTGCTCCCTCCATCTTTGATTTTGCATTGTCCTCTCTTCGAAGTATCGAAATGTAGTCTTGGCACCTTTCAATGCCTCTTCACTGTTGGAACCATCCCACTCTCCGAAAGCCCTTTCAATCCCATAACATGATACGAGATCCAATTACTTTTCAGGACTTATTTCCTAGGTTCACTATAACGGAATTTTCTTATGCTTATTTGTAATGTCATTAAAACGCAACCAGTGACTTATGTTCATTATATCCGAGTTCACTAAAACCAGAGTCGACTGTATATCCAGTTGTCATGGGAGTTCCTGTTCGCCGCACCGCCCTTCATGATTTTGACCTCCCTTTTATCGCACCGAGAGAGGTGGCTCAGAGCATCAACTAATGTCACTGCAGTGCCTCTGACAGGGAGGTCCTAAAGTTCAAGACCTGACGATGGTAGGATTTTCACACTAGCTAGATCTAATTCAGTCTCTGTTTGGAGAAGAATTCTAGCGGCCGGCTGCCCTGATCGGCAATTTTCCCGTCGTTTCTCCGATGAACACCAGGCGAATGCCGGAGCGCTACCCTAATAAACGGGCAACGGACCGGGCGCGTTCTTTCGTACCTTTTTCTTGCCTTATCTTTACACATTACACACACTTACGTTAACAAGCACTTCACTATCACATATTCCAAGAGTCCGGTCGGAAGCTAAGAGCTTGTCCTGGCTGGGGTGGTGCCTCACTGGGGAGAGGTACCTTGTTGGGAATTACTAACAATCAATCAAAGCTCCCGTCTCGTTTTACCGACATGTGTAGACGTTTAGTCCATGTAAGTGTGCGTAAGCAAGGAGTGCATATAATCCAAGGAAGAGGAAGGAAAGCCGAAACAAACGGTCTACCGCCCATTTGTTGGGGTACCACTCCGGCATACGCCTGGGATTGATTGGAGAAATCGCGGAAAACTGTTGACCAGACCAACCGGCCGCTAGAATTATCCTCCAGACAGCGACTGCACTCGACCTAGCTATCTAGCTACTGTTGAAAATCCTTCCTCCGTCGGACTCAAACCCTAGACCTCCTCGTCAGAGTCGCTGCAAAGTCATCGGCAAAGGAGCTAAAGAGAACTAAACTCACCTTGCGCCAGTGCGCCAACGTAATATCTTTGTGATCTTGATCACTACCGCATTGTAACTTTCAACTACTCAGCTTTGCTTCACTTAGCTTGACGTGCATTAACCTGCTCTGATCAATGCCACGATACAGTCTGCCTCCTTTTATACTCTCTCCCTCCCTACAGATTTGGCTGCGGTCTGATGACAGTGGTCTAACTAGAGCGGAACGTTGTATAAAAAATCAGTTAAAAACTAGTGTCCTGCAGCTGCAATAATCTGCTGAACAAAAATACACAAAATGGTTTTCCAAAAAAGGGAAAGCCCACTTCTCAATAACAACTGATAAATTACTCGCTCTAATACTGCTATAATGTTAATGCACCGAGGGTGTAATAAGAGTTCTAATGATCAAGCGGCGACAAAATGCCGGAGGACCTTTTTTTGTCACCTGAGATCATTAGAAGCAGTTAACATTCGTGGTATTTACTTATTTACTAATTAATGTCAACTTGTAAATTGTTAACTGGACTTGGTTCGTCATTTCATATTTACCTTCCATAATTCCCTTTCATAATTTCGTCCGTAAGATAACATGTAACAACATTCTACTGTTTTCATATTTCCCTAGTCACCGCAATTCTCTAGATTCAGGCAAGATGTGCAGTGAATATGGAGCTCCATATATAAGGCAATAATATGCAATAACGTATTAGTAAAAAATAAAAGTTTTTGACGTAGTCTTCACACATACAACAGTATATTATAGTATATTCACAATTAAACGCTTTTTTCCTTACGAAAGCAACAAAAATTTGCTGTTCCATAACGCATCAGGTAAATGTCAACAATTCAATCATAGGCGGTCTTCATTGGAGCATTGCTGTTGCATAACCTCTGTGAAGTAAGTGACTCGCTGAGTACGATAATTCTGTCGGCATGCGGAGTGTGAGAATTGCATCAATAACACAGCATTATATTGCAGGCTAGTTATGTTGTTTGGCGAACCGCGTAGCGTAGATCAATAGGGCCGTAGTGCCGTGGCTATCTCGGACCGAAGGATTGTGGGTTCGACCGAAGCATCGTGGGATCCTGCCACGGGCATGGTTGCATGTGTTTCGTTGATTGATTGATTGATTTATTGATTTTTTCGTGTTTCCAGGCGCGTCGACTGCTTTGTTCATTAGTCCCGTTAGTGTAGAGCGTGTTTTTTTTGGGATATGGCGGTGATCTCCCCCCCCCTTGGATGGCGATATCCGGCGCCGACCTACCGTCAGCTAGGAGGGTTTTCCCCTAACCAGGACCCTCCCACCGGCGGGACACCTCCCCAGCCGGGACAAGCTCTAAGTTCCCGACCAATCTCCCGGAATATGTGGTAGTGTAGTGCATGTTAGTGTAAGTGTGTGTGTGTAAGGGGAGAGGAGAGGACAAGCAAGAGGAAGGACAGATTGCGCGCGGTCCGTGGCCCGTTTGGTAGGGTACTGCTCTGTCATTCGCCTGGTGTTGATCGGAGAAACCACGGAAAACTACCGATCAGAGCTGCCGGCCGCTAGAATTCTCCTCCAGACAGCGACTGAATTCGATATAGCTGGAAAGCTAGTGTCGAAAATCCTGCCGCCGTGAGGACTCGAACCTAGGACCTCCCGTCAGAGGCGCTGATGTGTTTCGTGATCGCGTATGTTGTCTATGAGTGCTTGTGTGAGTCTATGAGTGCTTGTGTGTCCCCTGTGGTTGGCATCAGGAAGGGTATCCAGCCGTAAAATACTCGCCAGTTGTTTTTAGAATGGAGTGTACAGAAAATGTTCATTGTTAACACATTCTGTTATTTTCAGTAACTTATTTTTAAGACAGTCTTAAAATACTTGTGCTTGGAATATAAAACATGTTATTTCAATAATTAAAATGGTGTGGTTATGGGTGTGGTTTCTTATTTTTGAATTGATTTGGAGATGGTTTTCCTGAGTGGGCGCTGCTAGCTTTAGTCTAAAGCTACCAACGCCTACGATTTTGAGAAATCCAATGGGGCCTAAAATTCGAGAATATAGCATATAATAAGCCCAAAATTAGCCTAAAATTTTGGATATAGTTTGGTTGAGAATAGTTTTTGGGCGCTGCTAGCGTTAGATGGCTCAAATACCCTTTTATTGCAGTTTGCATGCATTTACACTGATATTTGAAATGATTCCGTACGACGCGTTTCAAAGAGCAGTTTCAAGGTCACCGTTTCATTTGTCCCGCGTTCTACTTCCATTGCGCAGTTCTCTCAAAATAGAGGTCGCCAGCGCCTCCCCCTGTCTCTCCGTCCTCGTCTGTTACTGGAGCCAGCCGTCCTCGCCGTCCTCGCCGGCCTCCTGTGGATCGATAGCTCGTTAAACATATGACGACGGAACACAATAGCCTTGCGCCCGTTTGATGTCTCTGTGCTTGGCTTTCCCCTCCCCCGCTCCTGCCCCGACCCCGGCGCGTGTCCGCGCCCCAGCTGACCCTCGGCAACCGGCCGCTCCCCGCCCTTCTCATCCTCGGTCCATTCTTTGCCCGTTCTTTGTCACGCCCACATCCTCGTCATTGCCCAGTTCCTTTCTGTCACCACGCCCCTGTCCCTTGCATTCTTTCCCCGTCCCATCCCGCTCCCTTCTTGGTCAATCCCCGTCCCTTCCGTGTCCCCTTCTTGGTCAATCCCCGTCCCTTCCGTGTCCCCTCCCCTCCCTTCCCATTTCCCCTGTCATTTTCCCATACCCTTTCTTCCCCATCACCACTACGGTCCCTCCCCATCACTGCCCGTTACCTCCCAGTCCCGTCCCATCCCTTTTACTCTCGACCCAATAACTCCCCTCCCCTCACCGTTCCCTCTTCGCCACCGCCCCCGCATATCTCCCTGTCATCTCCCCACCCCATTACCAACCAGATACCTCTCCATCACCCCCGTCACTTCGCGTCAGTATGTCCCGTCCCCTCCCCGGCCTCATCCCCGTTCCCTCTCGTCCCTTCCCCGTTCCGTCCCGTTCTACCTCCGTTTCCTCCCGTCTACTCCCCGTTTCCTCCCGTCTACTCCCCGTTTTCTCCCATCCACTCTCCGTTTCCTCCCGTCCACTCCCCGTTTCCTCCCGTCCACTCTCCGTTTCTTCTCCTGTCCACTTCCCTGCTTCCTCCTCCTGTCCACTCCCTCCGTTTCCTCCCTGTCCACTTCCGTTTCTCCCTGTCCACTCCCCTGCTCTCCCTGTCCACTCTCCGTTTCTGTCCTGCCCACTCCCGTTTCTCCTGGGTCCACCTCCCTTCGTTCCTTCCTGTCCACTCCTGTTCCTCCCTCCCGTCCACTTCTGCTCTCTCCCTGTCCACTCCCTGCTTCCTCCTCCTCCCTGTCCACTCCCTCTGCTTCTCCCCGTCCACTCCCTGTTTCCTCCCCGTCCACTCCCTGCTTCCTCCCGTCCACTCCCTGTTTCCTCCCTGTCCACTCCCTTGCTCTCTCTCTCCTGTTCACTCCCTGCTTCTCCCGTCCACTCCCTCAAGCCTCTCCCGTCCACTCTGTTTCCTCCCTGTCCACTCCCTGTTTCCTCCTGTCCACTTCGTTTCTCCTGTCCACTCCCCGTTTCTCCTCGTCCACTTCCGTTTCTCCTGCCTACTTCCGTTTCTCCCCGTCCACTCTCTCCGTTTTCCCGTCCACTCTCTCCGTTTCTCCCCGCGTCCACTCCCTGTTTCCTCCCGTCCACTCCCCGTTTCCTCCCGTCCACTCCCCGTTCCCTCCCGTTCAATCCCCGTTCCCCCGCCCCGTCCACTTCCCGTTCCTTGCCGTCCACTTCCCATTCGCTCCTACTCATTCCCCGCGCCTTACACATCCCCTCCACCTCCTTTCCATCCTCCGCATGTAATCTCCCTGTCCTCTTCCCATCCCATCTCTATCTCTGCCCGCCACCCTCTGTTACAACACCGTCCCGTTATTTCCTCTTTCCCTCCCGCCCACTCCCCATCCCAAACCCCCCGCATCCCCCTTCTCCGTTTCTTCCCCGTTCCATTCCAGATCCTACCCACCCTTTCTTTACCCTCCTCGTATCCCTCGCCCCCTCTTCCTCCCCATCTAGCCACTCCCTGTCCCCTCTCTTCCCCTCCCTCTTACTTCTCGTCCCCTGCCGTCCCCCTTAGCGACTCATCCCCGTCTCACTCCTCTTTCAAGTGTATTTCTCCCGTCGCCACCCCGAAACTTTCCCCGCCACCTTCCTGCCCCATCCCATCGCAAGTCACCACCTCTCACCCACAGTCTCAAGCCGACTGCCCCGAGATGCATCATCTCATTAAGACCAAGACCTACTGACCCACTCCTGAGCATTACGTGCCTCTTAGAAACAGACTTCCATCCCAAACGTCCCCTTGTTGGTTTACGTGAGGTATTGGGTTTGATCGTGGCGACGCATCATCATGGTTATCACTCACCTGCAACACTGATCAATCCCTTATTGAGGGCACAAACCACCTCCTGAAGCCACCAGCAGAATACATGTAGTCCAGTTTAGCCCGTTCGGAAATACCGCGACATGAACCTTCCGATTGATGACAATGTGCGATCTGCCAAACCCCATAATCCTTCTGTTGCTTACTTTTGTGGTGGCGTTGAAGCAGATTTTGTTAAGAGCAAGAGAATTTGACATTTTTAGAGGACCATACTTGTAACGGTTACGAGTACGGCCTTTCAGGATACGGGCAACCATAGTCCGAAGGAAATTGGATCCCTCGTTTTTTCATGATAGGGTGCAAATTGATACAGAAGAATAAGAATAAGCAGAGAGCTTCCACGGTTAGTCATGACAAGCACCTCAGAAGTGAAATGGCACCTCGTGAAACACGATGATGCCGCCGTTTTGGCCATAATTCATCAGGGCTGAAATGACATACGTAGCCAGTAATGCGAATATTTTCTAGAACCGAGAGTCGGCGAATGCATCTCCGCGTTGCCGATAAATACCTTGTCATGATCTGGCATTTCAACCGTCAGGAAGATCACATGAAGATGGGTAAAGTATGAACATGTGAATCAGTTTGTTCCCATGTCATCTTGTGGACAGAAATTTAAAAGAATTGATACAAATAATACCGAAAAGTGTGTGACAACATAAACATAATTTTTTAATAGATAAATTAAAGGGAAGGTCACGCACATCTCAGGCAAATGAATAGGAACACGAAGAATGATTCGCACACATTTTACAAGCGTTGGAAAACTTGTTCAGGGGTTGTTATACTATATTCTTCTTTACATACAAATACTAAGAAAAAAAATGAAATTGTGCCCCAAATATATCTTAAACATTTGTGGTAAATGAACCACATTGTGTCCGTCTAATAATTTGATCCTCCGGTTAGGCGTCAATCTTTGTATAACACCAACACTTAAATCGTACTCAAATTTTTTTGAAAATCTATATTCATCTGTAAATCTAATTCAACGGCAAATCTAATGAACTTGTCAGCATGAATGTTTAGAAAATCTTTTTTACAACAATATTTGATTGGTTAACCCTTGTTTTATCAAATCACTTCTGCCATATCCAAATATGAAGAATAAGAAGAAAAAGATGAAGAAGAAGCTTCTATTATTTCTATTCATTTTTATACGTGATTTTCCTTTTGACTTCAGTATTTAATTGTATCGATTCGGGTGCATGAGTCTCTCAGAATGTTATTATTTGAGACTGTTTTCAAATACTCGTAAAGTATAGCTGTGAGATATCGTAAAATAAATTTATAAAATACAGTTTCAGTAGTTCTATCATCTAATGACATCGTTAGCGAGAAAGTAAAAATTCACTTTGGAGTACGTGACAAACACACAGTACACACCATGAAAACTCTTTCCTTGGCCAAAGAAAACTTCATTTACTCACGCAACTCTTGTTCATAAAAAATGATGGTCAAAACTCTGGTAGAGATCGTGACAAAAACGCAGTACCTCCACGCACCGTGTAAACTCTTTCCTCGGCCAAAAAGCATTGTTTTCTCACGCAACTCTCATTCAGAAGAAATGATGGTCAGAAAATGTGAAGAAAATTCGTAGCCTGAAGGAGGATGAAATCCACGTTCTCGGCATTCCAGCCATACTCCGCTCCTCGCGCAAATAACTTCTCTGGCTCGCTTGTTTGCTCTCTGGCTGTTCCCTCCGCCATGCATCCTCCCTCCGCCCTCGTAGACGCTCACAGCTCCTCAGCGTCGTCGTGTTGAATTACTTCCGCCTAATGCCTCAGAATTTGCCACCACGTGAGCGCGTAGAGCTTCAGTCTTCACATTCCCCTTTGCTGCCAGGCGAGGTAGAGAGATTAGCGAGCGGAGCGAATTGTAGCGTTCAGCGTCTCTGACAAAGGAGTTTTTGCACAACGTAAAGCACCATGTCGTTTACGGTATGAACCCAGTTTTGAGTCTCGGAACGTGCACAAATTCTAACTTTATGTTAGAATGATAACGGAAAATTTTACTTTACCACAAGTAGTGAGTGGACTAGAGAGGCGATGGTGTAATGGTTAACGTATCGGAATGTTATATTCAAGTTCGCGAGTTCAAACCCGATCGTAGCCGTGGATTTGTAAGGGCGAAAACATCCTTCGTACGCCTTTCTTCGGAAGGGAAGTAAAAGCGGCTGTCCCATGTTAGTAGATTTATTGCATGTAAAAGATCCTCAAGTCTAAATAAAGCCTCTGAGCTAATTTCAAATTGCCCATTTCGTCGCCCAAGCAATATCTTCTTTCTCCCCTACTTTGTGACAGGAGCGTAACGAAATCTGCGTGGTCAGACGGAAGAGCAGGCCTCATGAGCTGAGTCTCGCCACGTAAAATAAGACATCAATTCAATTCAGTGTGTGTATTGAATGGCGTATGAAACCAGTGACGTGGTTAGAATTGAGTTTCGAGGCATGTGCGAATTCAAACTTTGTTAGAATGATAACGGAAAATTCCATTTTACCACTAGTGGCGAGTAGAGTAGAGAATGTGTGTTGAATGGCGTATGAAACAGGTCACCTGATTAGGGCCTACGGAATTTGTTCCCATCTATGATGTCAGAGTATGTTGCTAACACTGTATTTCCATGATGCGACATTGGGCTGGCGGGCAACTCTAGTCGAAGTACTATGAATCAATAGGGTGTGGCACTACTCGATTATAGCGTTATACGATCACTGCCCTCACAATTCATTACGTGATTTATTATGTGCATTATGTTCATTATGTGTTTTTCTAATATAATTTTAGCTGTCGCTATCTTCCACTTACCCAACACCGCTGTGCGTTTTCATTCTTGAGGATTGTCAAGTAAAACAGTTAAAGTTAGAACAAAAAGAAAAAAATGTTCAAAAATTCTGGATGGCTAATAAGTCAGCAAACTGTAGCAGCAAACTGCTTTGCTTCTGCGAATATGTTGTTATGTATACACTCGTACAAAGTTCTATTATTTCATATTGTAACAAACCAATTTGGGCCGAAACGTCTATCGGCCGAAGTTCAACGTTTTCATCCGGTGTGTCGGATTCATACAAACGTGAGTTGGTAAAAGGAAAAGGTCATATTGAACCCGAATTATCTCTTCCGAAGGCACTGGGAAACATGGGCTGTTAGTCGATGAGCCGTTTCGTTACATCCTGCAGGTTCCATTAGACCAAAATCTGCTTTAAAATTAAGACTAAGTACAATACCACGACTGCAATACATGGAGATGGCTGGGAGCGTGCTTCTCACAAAAGTTTAAAAATGAGCCGTGGAATTTTGAAAATATTCGGGCGATTTGGGGTACAACATAAGGGTGTTTTCCGGGTGAAGAAAACCAGACTAATTATCTTGCAGTAGTCGAGAAAATCTAAATTATAAATACGGATAAATGCCGATATGAGATGTCAATAGGCCACTCGATGGTTAAGATATAGTTTGCAAGCCAAGAAATCACTCCAGTTATTTTAATAACTTCACCATTCTAAAAAGTTATTTTAAAATAAAAATGTGAAATAAAAATAATGTTGTTTGGCGTAATTGCCGCAAAGAATGGATGTAAAATCCTCCTCCGTCCTCTTATAATAACGAATTCTCACGTGTCCGTGAAATATTGCGGAACCAAGATAGTTACAACGTAAGCAAACTTTACTATCTTCCGAAGAACTATACTCCCTTTTCAGTTTTAGTCTCAAAGATAATGGACGACTCAGAGAAAAACGTGAATTTGTAATTATGTGTTCCATAAAACATGAAATACTTTGAATCCTATTTGAATTATTCACACAGCAACTTCTTGTCTTAAATAGTAGTAGGCAAAAAGTTGAAATAATAAAGAAATAGAAAAAGAATGTATGTGTGCATTTATGATGCATTAAAACTTATGAACTATTAGAGAGATTGATTCCAAATGTTACATCAATGCTTTAGAGCAATCGCGAGAAAACGTAGAAGGCATTGCAATCCCACTACATTGTATTAAATTACACTTATTTGTTCCCTTTGACAAATATTATCCATTTAATCACAATAGTAAGGCATGGAAGTGCGAATTTATATGGTTATGAGTTACCTCGATATTTCATTTGCCTTTTGAATAAATGTTTTTTTTTTTTTTTTGCACGAACAAAAATCCAAGAGCCTGAAATAATGCTGCTCAATAATCTCGATTGATGTATGACATAGATATCGAACTTGATACGAAATAGCTGCGATTTGCATCATATTTCAAATTCCATCGGTCAACGACTACAAAAGGTTAGGTCAATATAGAGATTGACATTACACTGATGCACACTTTACCATGTCTCTGAGATGATTAAACTTAGCGTGATGGGGATGAAGTAATATAGGATTGATTGATTGTTAGTGATTCTGGGCGCGTAACAACTGAGGCAACGACAACGTATTAGTCCCGTCAGTATAGTGCGTGATTTTTCTCCGAAGGTGGCGATGTTCTTTCCACGCTGGATGGTGAGATCCGGCGCCGACCTACCGTCGACTAGCGGAGTTTTCCCCAACCAGGTGTCCCCCCAGCGGGACACCGCCCAAGCCGGGACATGCTCAATGCTCCCGATTGGTCTCCCGTCATGTGTGTGGTAGTGTAGTGCATGTTAGTGTAAGTGAGGATAGGCCAAGGAAGAGGAAGGAAAGATCGCGCGCGGTCTGTGGCCTGTTTGTTACGGTACTGCTCCGGCATTCGCCAGTTGTTGTTCGGAGAAACCGCGGAAAACTACCGATCAGAGCAGACGGCTGATAGGGACTGAATTCAACCTAGCTGACAAGCTAGTATCGAAAATCCTGCCACCGTCGGGACTCGAACCTAGGACTACGCGGTCAGAGGCACTGCAATGACATCAGTCGATGCCCCGATCCACCTCTCCCGGTAATACAGGAGATGGAGTATATGGAAATGATATGGCTGAGGTCGGAAGGGTTATGGTGAATCATAAAGTGTTTATGGTAGTACTCGCAGAGCTAATGATGGTACACTAAAATGATGATGACCGTTACAGTATAAGTGCAAAACACACTCAGGATGCAAATCACGTTTCCAGACGATTAAGCTGATGAATGCTTTGGAGATGTGAGATTTACGACAGATAACGAGATAACGTAAAGGGAGAAGGTCAGGTACATTCAAATCATGCTCTGGGTGAAAATAATCTAAGTCGTCTAAAAAAACCTTTTCGGGTTACGAAACGATAATATACTGTGTATCATCTTGTTTACACTTCAAATGATAGTTCTTGAAAATAAGTTTTTTGCTCTTCTCCAAAATACCTAAAGGTACATATAATAG
>BLKR01012958.1:0-14771 GCA_011170035.1 Teleogryllus occipitalis | reverse complement strand
GCTCCACCCTTCTTATACCTTTCACTCATTAATTTGTATTTTAGATCAAACTTGTGGCTTTCGTTCCAATATCTTTTTAAGAATTTATCCTTCCATTCCTTATAATTAGTCGGTTCCGGTACTAAAGAGGTCAACGAATGATGTGCCTTGGACGACATGGCTTGTTCTACTATATGCAATTTTAATCTTTCGGGGATATTATTTATCATAAAATAATTCTCTAATTTTGAAATAAACGACCACGGTTGTTCTTTCATATCACCATGAAATTTTAGGTGGCTTGGTATTACAAGCGCCGATGCATTCATTGCTATATTTCCCTGCGAACGTATGAATTCGTTTTCTAACTGTTCAATCTTGTCCTTAATGTCCGACATGTATTTCCCAGATTCAGATTCTTGCACCATTTTAATTTTTCTAAGTCCCTCCTGTATTCGTTTTTCTAATTTACTATCCGAATTAACTAATTTAGATTCTATGTTTTCAATTTTTTCGCCATGTTGAAGCGACATTGCGTTTAAGTTATCTACACGCGATTCGACGATTGTCAACTTTTCGCATTGTTGGTCATGTAAATGTCCCAATGTCACAACGCTCTCCTGTAAATTATTAACTTTGGAATTAATTTTGTCGCCAGATTCTTTTCATTCCCTCTGCATTTGGTCGACTTGATTATTAAAAGACTCAATTTTACAATGAATAATATTGAATTCAGCCGATGTATCCACCCGTAATTGCACTATTTCCTCGTGTATTTCCTGACGAAATTTCTTCAATTCTAATGACATTTTCGATGTCATTCCTTCCAATTTAGCGTTATTTTTTTCTAATTTAGTATTAATATCTGAAGTAATTCCCTCTAATTTAGTATTCATATCTGAAGTAATTCCCTCTAATTTAGTATTCATATCTGAAGTAATTCCCTCTAATTTAGTATTCATATCTGAAGTAATTCCCTCTAATTTAGTATTCATATCTGAAGTAATTCCCTCTAATTTAGTATTATTATGCTCAAGTTTTGCGTTCATTTCTGCTAACATTTTAAAAATTAAATTATTAGGGTCCATATTTCCTAACGGTGCAGCCATTATTTCCTTTTCTTGTGGTTCAATCTCAATAATTTCACGCGAGATTTCTCCCTCGGGATTAGTATTAGCAGACGCCATATCATCTACATTAACATTCTCCATACGCAATTTTTTGCTCCTAGTATCCATTTTGAATTCTAATACAAATTAAAATCTATCTGTTAAATTATTTTAAAATCACACCAATGAAATGGTCTTGGCTCTTTCTTATAATTAACAATTAATTTCAAATGTCAATCCATAAATTTCAGATTCCCTTTGGATCACTTTATTATAATTTATAAGACTAATTTTATCCGTGTCACCAATTGTTATAAATTATAACAAATTATGCATCACGTTAGCGCGCCATTTTGAGATATACAAATTTTCTCTCTACTTTAATATCTCGCAAAGATCTTAGCGTCCGGCTTGCTGGGTCAATGGGTCACGATATATATAATCCTTATTACCTTTATAATGGATTATAGAATCCGCAGACTATACAGCGCTGCTGGGAATCTGAAATTGGAATGATTCTAATTCCTAGTTCATTACTGTTTGGATTGACTAAATGAAAGATCACTTTCTTTTCTAAAGAACAAAATTTAACAAAGTTTATTGTTACCTTTTTGCAAACAATATAGTAAATTTAATACATGATTTTAATGTTAGGCCTTTGATCAAGATATCTTTGAATTTAGAATTTTATACCGCGGTTAACTTATCTATTCTTCGTTGATGTCCCTCGAAGACTTCTCAGTCGAAATATCTTGCGAGCTTGCCGTAGTCCAAAGTTTCAAGAAATCCTCTTCTGCTCCTATCCAAGATGGTGTCAAACTATCAAAATTATCAGTCCTGATTACGTCCTATGACATAGTCCCGAAACCTATAACTCGTTTACCACTCCCGACGAAGTCCCAATTTATGCATCAATATTACTTTCACATGCAATATCTGCAATATTATTTGCTGTCCTTCAAATTTCACAATCTGATAACCCGACTCTGACTATCTGCACTACCTCGCTCCCTCTCACGACCTACGATCCGTTCAGACACGCGATGCCGGTCAGAATGAAATCTTCTTGCATGATTCACCCCTCGAAGCTTCGTATTAAACTACCTTCTTTTTTTTCATAACATTTGACCGTCCTTCTCTCACCCAGCCAATCCATGCGTTCATTATATTTTGATGTAGCTGACCTTTCGATCGTCTAAACTTCTTAATGCATATTCCACCATATTGTCTTCAAATAAATGTTAGTTTATATTCATGTGACATATCGGTATGTCACAATTTATTTATTTATTTATTTATTTATTTATTTATTTATTTATTTATTTATTTATTTATTTATTTATTTATTTATTTATTTATTTATTTATTTATTTATTTATTTATTTATTTATTTATTTATTTATGTATTTTGTTATTTATTTATTTATTTATTTATTTATTTATTTATTTATTTATTTATTTATTTATTTATTTATTTATTTATTTATTTATTTATTTATTTATTTATTTATTTATTTATTTAACGTCAAAAAACAGATAAAAACTGCGTATGACGTGCTATGGGGAAAAGTGAATTGTGTGCACATTTGGATATAATATGTATTATTAAAATACACTTATTATAAAACACCTTTGTCTAATACGAAATTACATTTATCAAAATTTCCTAAACAAATTTTAAAAAATAAAACAGGCGTATCATTACAAGAGCACAAGTTGATGCACATTTTGCACCGTAAAATTTCCCATCAGTAATAGAAGGTTCTATTGCTACCCAGGACGATAGTTTAGCAGCCAGACTAGACATACAATAGATGCTCTAGTACAAACTAGCGATGCCTACGACCAGTAATCACTGCGGCGTGCAGCATTCTTATCAAAGTGTTACACGTCGGCCATCGCCAAAGTTTTTCGGAAATGAAGGTTAAAGATCACGAATCTCGGCGTCGGTAATACCTTACTCACCTGAATGTGAAATGATTTCAGTCGCTGATTCGCACTTCCGCCACTGAGGTAACTGAAGCAGGCGCACCGGACTTCAAGAATATTCGACAGTGTCTTTAACGTAGCGCATCTGGTTTCGACAGCACTGTAGGAAAAATGTCTGACGGAAATAATGTAGGAAAATAATCTGAATTTTTTCAAATACTTCTTTTCGTTATATATATATATATATATATATATATATATATATATATATATATATATATATATATATATATATATATATATATAAACGTGGAAGAAAATTGATCAAATAAAATATTTTACGAAAATAGTAAAATATGTAATATAGTGCTAAATATGTAAAAATATGTAACAAAAAATTGCATATAGTGTTAGAATGGCGACGATTTGCCAATATTTCAGTTTTGAAAACAGTAAGTAGAAAGACAAAAAATATGTAATTACACAAAAATCCGGTCTCTAGTGAGGCAGATGGGAAAGATGAAGATATAGGTGAGCAACGTGCACGGAGTAGAAAGGGAGAGAGAATATGACGGAGAGAGTAACAGAATGTGGAGAGTAAAGAGATAACAGAAATGTTTGAGAGTTGGTCAGTAAATGGAAAACAACGTACAAACAAATGGTCCACAATCTGCTCACAAGTATTGTACAAGTGAAGGAGCAATAATTGACAATGAGTAGTAGATTGAAAGAAAAGGCTTGACGTTCAAAATGGTAAAAAGCGAAAGAGAAATCAGAAACAAATTCGTATAAAAACAGAAAATTCGCATTAAAGCGGATGTGGTGGTAAAAGATACGTAACAAATGAGACTGATTGGAAGAGAGGTGCTTTGTTCGAAGATTAAGATAATACGGAAACTAGGCTCCTTGCTGAAAGTTCTCCCTCTGTTTTCAATTTCTATTACTCATTATCAGTTCTTCCTTTCTCAATTTCCCGTTATTGTAATCAGTTTGTACAAATAGACTACTAGTTTCCGTATCGTTTTCTAGTTTTTCATCCAATTCTACACCCCATTTCGTACATACTCCAATAACCTCTTCACTCTCCTTGCACCTTCTAGAATAATCTTTATCTATCAAGAGAGAGATGGGGCAGGGAGAGAGAGGAAACGAGACACGTATTGAGATAAAGCGGTGTAATGGAAAGAAGCGAGGAGGGAACACGGACAAGCCGTGTCTGGAGCAGGAACGGCGAGGTACAGGGGATGAAGCCGTAGCAGGGACAGGACGTGTCCAGGAGTGCAGGAGGGTAGATGCGTAATGGGTAATGGGTTTGGATGTGGGTAATGGGTAATGCACAAGTGTAATGGAAGGGGTGAGGAAGGAGCGCGGACAAGTGGTGTCTGGAGCAGGAGCGATTAGGTATTATACGCGCACGTTTTCTTGAGCTCCGTCATACCCACCCCCACTCCTGTATTAACTTTAGTTGAATTTAAAATAAATGATGGCAACAAGCTTTTTGACAAAATCTGATAACCAAAAAATGTGTGCTACCGAGTAATAGAAAGTATTTTGCATTGAAAAACAAGCGATTGGTATCATATAATAGTCCTGTCAACAAAATAACCAAGCTCCCCACTCCCCTCGCAACCAGCGAAATGAGGGCTCAAGAAAACGTGCGGGGATAATACAAAGATGTAGCAAGTGGGTGACGAGAAGTGTGCTGTGGACGGATAAATTGAAGGCGACGTTAAGATGAAGGACGGGCGGGGTGCAGAGCGGGGGAGCAACAAGCTTTGTTGACAAATTCTGATAACCTGGTATATTTGCTATCGGGTAATAAAAACTATTTTGCGTCGAAAAACACGCGACAGAACTCATATAATAATCCTTTCAACAAAATATTCAAGTCCGTAACTCCCCTCGCAACTACCGAAATGAGGGCTCAAGAAAAACGTGCGGGGATAATACAAGATGTAGCAAACGCGTGACGAGTGCGCTGTGGGTTGATACGTTGAAGGCGACGTTAAAGTGAAGAAGGACGTGGAAGCGGAGGTGGTGCAGAGGGGGACGGAAGGTCATCTGTCACGGCGTGTTGATCCCGCTGTGCTTTATGGCGAAGCGTTAATGAAAAGGCGGTGGCGGAGGTAACAGATCATCAACGCGCCCCGCTGCGGGCAGGGCGCACGTTGGCACAAAGTCAAAAGCTCCTTCGGCGGAATCTTACACCGTCATTGTTAGCGCCACAAAGGCCCCTTTGTTGATCCAACCAGGTGGGATTCGATAACGGAAGTGACTCTTTATTGGTATAGTATAGCGTGTATGACCGGACCGTGAACTTTGTTCTTCAGGGTAAAAGATGAAGCCCTGTTCTTAAATAACTATTTGAAAAATAAGTAGATGAAACATGTATTATACTATTTGTTACTATAATTATATATGATTATGTTTTCCATTTTGTTTTTTATTACATTTAAACTAAACTTTGTTTCAAAATTAAGCGTTTTAGTAGATTTTCATTGCCAGAATAGATGGTTTTAAAACCTACTCGAATTGTCAATTGCAAATTCGAATTGCAATTGCGAATACGAATTGCAAATTTATTTAAAATTGCTTATGGTTAAGAAATTGTTTTAATTAATATCTATTTATATCTGTTTACACAGGACAATTCATTTTATATCCATTATTATTGCAAAATCTAGTACATTTTATACGCATGATTACATAATTCTAACATATACCTCTTTCTTAAGAATGTCAGTGATCTTGTAGAAGGTAATAAGTAAAAATATTGATAATGGGTTGAAAGGAAAATTTAGTTTCCATTTTTTTGAAAAATTGGACATGATACAGAAAAACTGATAAAATATTTGGAACCAGCACTTGAGCCATCGAGACGTAAAGGTAAACAGCAGTCGGATGGATAAAAGCCCTAGGAAACGAAAATTATTGTTTGAATGTAAAATGTTCTTACACATGTGAAATGTTATATTAGTAATTCTTAATTGTGATCTTTATAAATTGCAGTGTTCTGTCACCAGGTTGCGTAAACGAACCTACAGAAATAATGAATATCTACCCTATCTATAAAACATTGTGTTCGGACTTAATAAAATATCTCGACAACTATATTCCAATTTAAACGTTGAAACTTCAAGGTCACGAGCCTGATGAAGGGAGGAACACGATCATCTAGTCGGGAGCTTCGTAAAAACATACTTTTTTGGTGTTGAAGCTTCCGATTACATAACCATGTGGTCTCTCTTTCTAGCTCGTGACGTTTAAATCGGAGTATAAAAATTGTACAATTAAGACGACTCCAAACTCTAACCATCCTGCCCCTTCCCAATTGTTTCTGCACGGAATTGTTAAATAATCGCGTGCCGATAATGTGCCAGAAAGTTCAATACTATGCCATGGCACTGCCTTCACATCTACTAGCTTCGTCTCACTCGTTTCTCTTCAGCTTTTATGTAATAACTTTGATGGAACGGTTCATAAATTGATGTGCATAAATTGATATCAATTTTGTTCGCATTCACTCTGAGTAATTTCTTGACCTGACTAATCGAGAGGTCACATAGAGGCTTAGATTCAAAATATTTTAATGAATTTTCACTAATTTTTAATTTCGTAAAATATTAGTTTTTTAAATAATATTCAAACAACATTTGCCTGATTCAGATTTCTGACGTGGAATGTTGCAGCATAGAATTCACGTGTAAATCTATGGGGTTTACAACATTATTCAGCAAATATAAAGAATTACGAAGATGATATATAAACGTATTTTTCTTTATTCCAGCATTATACAGAGCCTTTTTCCTTACAAGATCGTTCATAAAATGACATTTTATGGCACCGCTTTTGGTGTATTCTCCGTTTATGACACGAGCAAATGCGTCATTACACTTTCAGTCAATCGCAGCGAGAGAACCGTGGGGATATAGAAAGCAACCGAACTTTCGACTACCATTCTTTCATACAATGGCAAAAACCCGTCACATAAAGTTGTTTCCAAAAATTAACTTTGATTATCTTATAAATTTATACTGCTGTTATACAAAATGCAACTCGTTTATTATATAGTTTTAGTGCATTTGTACAAAATTCAAAACTCCCTGCTAACGTCTTACATTTTCAATACATGTACTCGATAAACCTTATCATTATAAACTAGTACCACAATATACTATTTCTCAATTTTTATTCTTTCGTTCCAGTTTTAATACACACATTTAAATGTGGACTTCAAATACCAAACGCTGAAATGCGTAGCCCCATTATGTTAAAAATGAGAGCAAGCTAAACAAATCTGCATTCAACCCACAACTTCATTGCTTCAGCAGCGTTAGTAAGCATCTGAAAAACTGTGTGCAATTCGTCGTTATATCTGCTAGACTGCAAAAAGTATTCTGTGAATATAAATGAAATGAAAACACGTTGTAGAATCTGCTTCGTGTAGTTTCAACAAGAAACTAATGAAGGGTCGAGCAAATACTTGTAAAAGAACAGCATCACTAGAGTTATTTCCATTATGTAGAGACTTCTTGCAAGCGTTTAAAACTGATCAATGACAGTGAATAAAATCCATATCTCCTGTGTTTTAGCGGACTGCTTCATTGCGAACTCATCTAGCTCACCTAGTTCCCAGAGGGGGGATTTCCTGAACGGCAATGGTAAGTCATAAAGAACTGAATTGATAATATTGAATATATTAAATCCGGTCTCTAGGTTAACATTATACCAAATTTTGGACAAATGTGACAATTTTTTTTATATAACTCATTCGGTTATTCAGATAGCTCAATGTAATTTTTTGATACTGTGAACAGAAAACATTTTATCCCTGAGTTATTTAAATAGTAATGCAATTTCATCTGAGGTCTTAACAAATTATACGTTTGGGTACATCCATGGTTCTTAGAGCATATCATAAAGGAGAATCATTCCCATTTTTGCAGTGGCACCGAAGTGTAAATGATGACTGCAACAGTGTCTGTGATATGTCACCTATTTCAAGACGTTTAGTTTTATTGTTGTTCTATTCACAATTTGTAATACAAGTAGCACTCGCGGTCAACGTCTTCTTTAGTGTTGCCATTTGAATAGATTCACACCACAGAGAAAGTACAAAGAATAGTCTGAAAACTTCACAGATAACTCCTCCGGGAGCATACTGTTTGTAAGAACCCAAGAAGATAATCTTATTAAAATTAACTATAATTTTAATTGTTGTCTCTTGGCCCAGAGCAAAGTCTTTCACCTTCGAGGTGGCCCGAGTCTAATTCCCGCACTATCTTATGTAAAATTTATTCCGACAAAACGAGTTTGGCTGCTTGTCCAACCCCTATGAAGCGTCCAAAACCCTATCCCTATCCTAATTCCTTCCCAATTCTGGCCGATGGGTAGTGACGCAGGAACGCCTAAGAGAGAGGCACGTACGCTGAGATGCTACCTGGCGGTCCTCTTCACGAATTCTGACTTGGGCCGCTAAATTTAAAATTCAACTAAATCCTAACAAAACCGCTGCAAAAATATTTACTTTAAGACCCCACTCTCCCCCACTTCCTCTCACTCTAAATAACAAAACAATAGAATGGTACCCCTCCAATAAACCTGTAAAATATTTAGGCTTGTATCTTGATACCAAGCTAACTTGGGGAAAACATATAAATGCCAAAGTGACCCAAGCTAAAATAAAACTTGCACAACTACGACCAATAATTTACAGAAACAGCTCAATACAATATAAATCAGCCATAGCAATTTACAAGACAATTTTAAGACCATTAATGTTGTACGCCAGCCCAATTTGGATCAATTCTGCTAAAACTAACATCCATAAACTACAAGTCCTGCAAAATAAGTTCTTAAGAATAGTT
The DNA here is from genome assembly GCA_011170035.1 of Teleogryllus occipitalis. Lineage (NCBI taxonomy): Eukaryota > Metazoa > Arthropoda > Insecta > Orthoptera > Gryllidae > Teleogryllus > Teleogryllus occipitalis. Next base: position 5,887 of record BLKR01012958.1, on the reverse strand, counting down.
GCTCATCCCCCATGGTATATAACCAACAATCAAATTCACAACGAATTTAATTTGGAACCCATTGAACAATTCATCACTTACCTGGCCACCAACTTCTATCATAACCTATCTCAAATCCCAGCACTATCACCATTCAAACTAGCCAAAAACCCCAATTACCAAACACGAATCAGAAACAAATATCCATATCACATATTCCTAAAAAAATTTGCAGCTTTAGATCCGGACTGAGGACCCGAAAAGGGATTTCCTCCCCCTTGTAATATTATGTAAGATTATATTTAAGGTTAGCATGTAAGTCTGTAAATACATATGTATAGTTATTTTTACTGATCTATGTAAATTCTTCAAAAATTAATAAATTATATATAAAAAAAACGAATTCTGACACGACTTACGGGCTACAGACTAGTTTAGTACAGTTTAACCGAGGACTACTCCACACAGTACATAAGTGTTCTATGCCAAGTGATTAGCTTATTACAGTGAACGTTGTCACTGAAATAGTGACAGAATGTTAAAAAAATACTTTTACAGTACGATTGTACTACATTCATAGTTTATATTTTCTGGAAGAATGTAAATATGTGCATTTGTTGCAATGCAATTTTGTTTAATTTAAATAGGATATCGAAAATATATATCAGGTTCACCTACAAAAAATCCCGATTTTTAGGGATTAATGGATTGTGTCACTATATTACTAGGCAATCCACACCCGATAAGGTAGTGCATCTAACTCATCCCGAAGTTGCGGCAAGGTCTAAACGTCGCGCATTCCTCACGCTGCTGAAAGCTATGTAAGCACTGTACAGTGCAGGCAGAGCACAATGGTTTACCACTATTGCCAGCGCTCATCAAGTAGCAAACTATTATTAATGCGTCTGTAGGATTGAGTGTTGAAACAGCTTGCAACCAGATAAGTAAGGAAATCAACTCAACTTGGTATCAGACGGCTCGTTGTCACATATATAAAACTGTAGCACAGATATTCGTGCCTTAGGGAATGCACAGAAAAGAATGTTTAACGCCGTTAGACCGATAAATGCCAAGTAACCAACGAAGTTTCTTGTCATTTGTGTTACCGGCCGTGTATTGTTCATTACTTTTACCATCTTCTAACTCAAAAGAATCTTATCAACAAGAAATTCAATTTCTTGAAATAAATATCCATACACCCTCTTTAGATAAACATTTTTTTTCGATTGTTCTTAACTCTTCGAGATGCGTGCCCATTTCACGAGCAGTTGCGTGTTGTACATTTACAAAACACATTCATTTAATGCTTCAATATATTTTTTAAATTATTCTTATAAATGTGATTCTTATTTTTGATCTTAAGGTGCTTGTTGTAATATACAATAATTATATATTATTTATATAATATGACAACAATTTTTAATTAAAATAATTATTGTGTTTTATACCAATTCCGTTTTCATTGCAACAAAAATTAAACTCTACGTGAGGAGTGAATTTTGTAAAAGTACAACACAAGGCACGCGTATTCAATTCAAACCGTATTGCCACTAACTATTCGTTCAATAATCGGTTTGAACAAGTGGCAGACCTATGGGACTACCTGGTAAAGGAATACACGACCTCATTGCCACCTGGTACAGAGTCTTCGCTAGAGAAAAAATAACGGCGCTGTTGTCAAATTTACAACAGCGCGCATCCAAAATTATGAGCGGTCGCCAAACTGTTAAATCTTTAACGGGCGCAGGCGGCTTTTCAGAAGGACTTTTCGTTCCTTTGGTTGCGTTAATTCGGTATAACAGTACAGTTTGATAAAATATTACTAAACGTATCTAATGGCGGTCTTTTTCAAAACAAATGAGAATAGTTCATTAATGTAGTGGTTCGCGTTAGATTCACCGTCAGTTGATGCAGTGTCATCTATCACGTTGAAAAACGTATTGACGTCGAATATTGAAGCGAAGGTAAGGGAAAGGAATCCCCAAGAATTTTCCGTTCTCTCCCTGCCCTTCACCCATTGGGCGAGTAGGTGGGCGGTATTGGTAGATTGGTGCGTCTTCTCTCCACCAAGAAAATTTTTCGCACAGAAAAGCAACTCACGTTTCCAGTTCGTCCAAACATGTTCAGTGGAGGCCATTTCGATACATTTGAACGGACAGTCCAGTAAATCCATCTGATTTACTTCGTTGAATGGCGCGATTGCCCTGATATTTAGACAAGATCATTGTGAAGCTGTTTCGGAAGAAACTACCTTTTCGTAAACTTAGTTCACTATACCATCTATTAAACACGATGATCCAAGCTTAAACCAGGGAAAAGAGACTGTTAGATCTCATTCCGAAACCAACTATCACAGAACTTTATCCCAGGTTACTTGCCAATCTGTGCCAAATCCTACACCATGAATGATCGATTCGTTAAACTTTTTCCATAGATCCAGGTATAGCGTTGTTTTCACGTATGTTAAGCGTCTTCGTTTATGATCAGGGACTTCTTGGAAGTAGGACCTCCTTAAAAGTAGTTATATCACCTCTGGTGGATCGTTCGCCGAAACTGGCTACCACAGAAACTGGCATCTGTACCTGGCCTGCAACTGAAATTCTCCGCCGTTCATAATACGAATGACTGACGATTGGTTTGTACACTTCGGATTTCAGTTTTGGCTAATTGTTAATGATTCGGACCAACCCCAGCGTCGATTAAGTGCATTGACATTTCTATTTCACAGTAATGTCACCAACAATGTAGTACAGTAATGTCAACAACAATGTAGTACAGTAATGTCAACAACAATGTAGTACAGTAATGTCAACAACAATGTAGTACAGTAATGTCAACAACAATGTAGTACAGTAATGTCTCCAACAACCAGTAATGTCGCAAACAATTGAGAAGTATATCTCTGAGAAAGCTCTTTTACTTAGCTCTCGGACGCTTTTTGAGCTTTACAACTGTGGTCCGGTAGTATTCAATTATCTAACTATACCCGTTCTGATATAATATAGGACTAATGTTGACGCATTATTCTTGGGTGTAAGTACACTCTTTAATCATACCTTGACTTCACAATGTGCGCGTTCAGTGAAATGCGAAGAGACATTTCGTGATATGATGTTTGCCTTACTGACGCCACAAAAATATAATAATTTCCAAAAATTACAAAATTAATTAATTTTTTTAGGTAAAACGCCTTAAATGTACAAAAAATTCAAAATCAAACAAGTGAAAAGTCACTGCAAGATAATGAATGTATTGAAGAGAAAATGAGATTCGAGCTGTAAAAAATTAAATTTTGCAAAATGTAAAACAATAAGTTTATGCCAACTTAAAAATATTAAATAACCAATCAATGCCAAACTACTTGTAAGATTTTGGCGTATCTACGATAGATACAATATATCATTATCTACAAATCATTCCCACAAGTGATGCGACATTGTCAACAAATCATTACTGTTTCTAAACATCGATGTTCAAAATTAAAATATCGATGTTAATAAAACATCACCCCAACACCATTGATGTTTTTAAAACCTTCACCATGACTTTTAGTTAGTATTAATATCCACGCGGGATGTAATTTGACGGTGCTCGCGTATACTGTTTTTATTTGAGATTTAACTGACAAAATAAAAAAAAAAATAATCAGATCATTTAACAAGCTACATTATCTGATTCGATTCAAGAATAATGTAGACTGCGTTTATTGACGAAACCTGTATTTTGTTGTTTTTTTTACCCTTTCTCACTTCTGTCTCAAGAATGTCCAATTTATGAATATCTAGAAATTGTTACAAGTTTTTATTATGTTACGTTTTTTAATTCAAAAGTAAAATATTAATTCAAAAATAAAATATCAGCTACGTAAAAACGTAGATGTCAAACAATTAAAGGCATGGAAAAATGTATAGCAAATACATCCATGATTTTATAAAAACACCAATGTTATGAGATCGGCATCGATGTTGCCTCCCTATTTCCAACCAGCCCCTGCATTTTTCTTGTATTCAGCTGAAACCCTTGGCCACAAACAGTGTTGCAACTAAGCGCGTTCCAACTGCTCCGTAGCACCCTGCTGAAGGTCGCTGGCACCTAACTCGTCGCGAAGTTAAGCGGGGTGCAGATGCCGGCCATATTTCATGCCACGCGATATCGCAAACCTGCCGTACTACCTGCGGCTGCTGCGGCTTCGGCGGCGGCGGCGGCGGCGGCGGCGGCGGCGGCGGCGGCGGCGGTGGAGGCACTTGTAAACAGCCCCCAGCCTGGTGCTCTGCTGCCCCGGTTCGATGAGGTTGCCGCTGTAGCGTCGACCTCGTTCAAGGGGTTTCCGATTTTATCGAAACGCCAAAACGATAAATCTTGAGTTAGTAAGTTTTAGAGCGACCCGGAATGTTCGAGAAACATGCCAACTAATTCTGCAGCTTCGGAGCATTCGTCTTGCTTTGTTCGGAACAGGAATTGACATCGCTCGAGAGAACGCAGCTGTTCGTTTGTTTCTCGTCGGTTCGTCTGTTTTTAAATGTAGGTAAAGTTATCAATACATCTTTCTTCTTTGTACGTTCGTAAACAAGTATTTAAATGTTCGAACAGTCTGAAAATGGAGACTCTATTCTTCGAAAATATTTGCATCAATGGAATTGTCCTAGTTTTATCTGGATATCTATAATACGAAGTTTCAATAAGTAACAAAATATTAACTCAAGATTTATTTCTAAAAGTTTTTAAAATGGAACGAAGGAACGGTAATGGAACGAAAATGGAAGAACGTACGTTACGTTAATTTTAGTGTGCGTTCTTTTCAGAAACTTTTGAATTTGAACTGTAGCTAAATCGATTAAATAGAGAGAAGTAGTCTCTTTTGATAGTTATTAGCAAGTTCATTAGAACATCGTAGATAAAAAATCTAAATAACTTTTTATATTTTCGCATTCCTTAAAACATTGTAAATTATTGATTTGTGTGATCTTTCATGAGTTATTTTGTTGAAGTAAAAAAATATAGGTTATTTGCAAAATATTCTTCTATATAATCCTGTTAGAAAATATATTGTTATAGAAATTTCAACTAAGCCAATTGAAATTAACCTAAATCTCATTACAGACAAAATTCACTTGCCAATTGAAATTAACCTAAATCTCATTACAGACAAAATTCACTTCTGATAAAACAGAAAAGCCTGTTTGGCAATAACTATTAATATTCGACTGTGTTTGCATCCTCTACTTTTTATAAAGCACACCAGTTTTGCAATTACCTACACCTTCTTCAACAAGATGCAGGACATAAAAAAAACGCAGATTTTACATTTATAACTTCATACCGGAAAGTAATGAAATTTCATCTTGGAAACTGAAACTTATCAACATTCTTAACGCACTTTTCTGATCAGGTTTGCTGTTTAAAAATGAACCGCACCCCAAGGTAAACTACAAAGAATAATAAACACAATTTGTTTTCAATGTAATCAGCTCCAAGATTTTGCCCAAAACTTGCATATTATCACTTTTGTCAACTAAATTTCATCAGGGAGAGCATCTTTACGAGTAGCATCTCCCTCGCAACCGAGGACGGAATGGAGACAATTTCCTGCGAGCTGTGCACCCTGAAAGAAGACGAGAAAATTGCTTGGAAGCGCCGGAGAGGGGCTGGGTCACGGTGCTTGCTCCCTACAACCTATCAGCGCCACTGAAGTGAACGACATGAGCCTCGGCGGCGAGGCAGCGGTTGGGGAAGCTGACGGTGGGGGAGAGCGCGCAGCGAGGGGGAGCAAGCGATAGGCGAATGATAGGCAGGTTGAGAGGGTCAAGTTTTGGTAAAGCGGAAGGCGAGATGACGGTGAGGACAGGGCGCGGAGAAGACGAGAAGGGAGCACGGAGAGAGCGAGAAGACGGCCAATGTTCGGTAAAGC
>BLKR01012957.1:0-14778 GCA_011170035.1 Teleogryllus occipitalis | reverse complement strand
GAATTCAATATTAACACCAGTGCAACTATTACCTATATAAAAGCTGGTACAAACAATCCTGGTTATCAACACATCATAAGCTTCAGAAGGCAAATATATCTGCAACCTAATGAAATAGACAAGCTTCCTGAACATATGTCAATCATATATGATTCTACCAAGTATTATGTGTATATCTCTACAGATAAAATAAGCTGCTTTTTATGTCAACAAGAAGGATATACGGCCAAATATGTACAAGATCTAACAATGACGAAACAGGGACAGAGGACGAATATGTTGAACCAAATGAAAATGAGTCAGGGTAGGAGTAACGAAGTAAGCAGTGATGTACAGGTTATGTAACAGGAGAACAATGTGACTGATGCTAGTAAAAGCAAGAGAAGTAAACAAGAGGATAATACGGAAGTGGAAAAGAATGCTCCTACTAGTGTTGAAGAAATCATTGAACAAAGTGGTGCTAATTTTAACTCACCTAGTGTTTCCCATACAAAAGTGAAAAGTGTGGATAACAAGCTACAACCAAGGAAGGATACAGCCAGAACACAGGATACGGACAAAGTAAAGAGATTGCATTCAACAAATAATTCCAGCACCTCAGAAAGCAATGAAATTGCAGAACGATCTCAGAGTGTTAAAAAGAAAGTGAAAATTTCATCAGTACCTGAAGATCTTGGGCAACACATCAGTGAAATACAAAATCAAATTTCAGATGCATCAATTTCTATTTTTACCATCCCAATGGAAAGTGCTATTGACTTCATTATTAAATCATATGAACATACATACAATGATATTCCTATGCTAGCTAAAAAATATATAGAGAATACTCCTGGACTGGCTGTCATATTACAAGAGATACATAGACATATAAATAAGAAAAATGTAAAAAGGAGAATAACTACTATTATGAAAAAATTAGTAAACAATGAACAAGAATCAGAAGTGTCAAATGAGTTGGAAAACAAAATCTAGCTATGATCAGAAGTCCAAGTCAACATAAATTCACAAGCTGTGATTTAAGATTATTATTTTGGAATACTAGAAGCATCCTCAGAAGAACAGAGGAACTGCAGAAGACCTTAGAAAATATGGACATTGTTATTTGTGTTGAAACTTGGCTCACAGAAAATAGAAGTGAAAGTAATTTTGATTTTTCAGGATTTGTAATAGAAAAGATAGGGTTCAGCAAAGAGGTGGAGGAATCATTTTTATTGTGAGGAAAAATATAGCTTTTGTAGAGATTAAAGATCTAAAATATCCACACAGCATGTGTGAACTAGGTGGAATTAAAATTACTAATGTGAAAGAACACTTGAATATCATTGCTGGTTACAAGCTTCCAAAATCTAATATAAGTCAGGAAGATTGGGACTCAATAATGGGAAATGCTTATCCAAACAGTAAAACTATAATTATGGGGGACTTTAATGCTCACAATCAGCTATGGAACTGTCGCCTTAACAAAACAGATGGAAACCTGTTGAATAACAGTGTTAACACACATAATCTGTTTCTGCATAATTCCAGTTCCTATACTCATGTGGACTTTACTACAGGTGCTAAATCAAACATTGATTTAGTTTTTCTACTACTGATATTGCACACCTAATTCAAGTAAAAGTAGAAAATGAAACTTGAGGATCAGACCATTTCCTAGTATATATATAAATGTAAATGTGGAAAAAAATACTATCACAAGAAAACATTTAAAATAAACACAAAGAAAACAGACTGGGAGAAAGTGAGGAATCATCTTCAAGATAACTATTATCAATTTGGAATGCCAGAATATGTTAATTCCCCTGGTACTGGTAAATATAATATCTTTGTAGACATTGTGACAAAAGCAGTTCAATACTCCTGTGGTTAAAAAAAGAACAGTTAAAAATAATCAAAAACCTGTGCCTTGGTGGGATGCAGAGTGCGATAAAATGAAAAGATTAAGAAAGGCAGCATACAGAAAATGGGAAATCACCAAAGAATTAAAAGATCTTATTGAATATAAAAGAAATGTAGCTTGTGCTAAAAAACTATTTAAATGGAAAAAAGTGAAAGTTTCAGAAATTTTGCAAAATCAATAAATATTAATTCTAATCTAACGTATACATGGAATAAGGCAAAAATATTCAAAAATAAATGGGTAAAAATTAAGACTAATAATGTACATGAAAATTTACAACAAGAAAAAAAAGTGGTTAGTGCTTTATCAAAAATATGCCCACCTGGGGTTCCTACTAATCCCAGTATGCTGCCTGTATGTCAAAATACTCCCTTTCTAGATAATCCTTTCAACTTTGTGGAATTCAGCAGAGCTATGAAAACAAGGAATAAGAAGTCTGCTCCTGGTATTGATGGTATTAATTATAAATTATTAACTAACTTACCTGGTAATTATCATATTATTCTATTGGATATATTTAATAGAATGTATATAGAAAAAAATTACCCAAACAGTTGGAAGGAAATATATGTTCATTTCATTGAGAAGCCAAATAGTAGCAATCTAAGACTCTTGGCTCTTACCTCATGCATTTGTAAACTATTTAACAAAATGGTAACTGAAAGGTTAAAGTGGTGGTTAGAAAAAAATAATATAATAACAAAGAATGAAACTGGGTTCAGACAAGCTTTGTCTTGTGCTGATAATATTACTGCCCTGAACTTATGTGTTGAAGACGCTTTTATGCATAAAGAAGATGTTCTTGCTGCTTTTTTAGATGTAAATGAAGCATTTGACAATGTTAATAGTAACTTACTTGTGGAAAAGTTAGCTGAAATAGGATGTCCTGAACGCATGATAATGTTTTATACATTTTTGACCAGTAAGAGGTATTTATACACTAACGTGATGGGGGGTGAAGTTCCTAATGTTTATAAAGGTGTGGCTCAAGGAGGAGAGTCAAGTCCAACTTTATTCACATTGTACATATCTATAATAATGAATGATCTTCCAGAGTGTATTAAAGTATCTCAATTTGCTGATGATATAGCTTTATATATGCAAACTAAAAGACCAGGTAGTGATAAACAAATAATGGAGAATGCAATTGAAACTATAAAAAAGAACTACTAAGGTTAGGGCTTGAGCTTTCACATCACAAAACTGTTTTTATTCAGTTTAATCAAAGAAACATACTCCCAGGGGAAATTGATATCAATGTAGGAGGCTCCAGAATAAAATCTTCTGAATCTGTTTTGTTTCTAGGTCTAATATTTGATTTCAGAAAAACGTTTATGCCACATATAAGGTATATACAAGAAAATGTTATAGAGCAATGAATATCATTAAATTTCTCAGGGGTACATGGTGGGGAGCTGAGCATGTTATATTATTACATTTTTATAAGAGCTATGTGAGATCTAAAATAGACTATGGCTGTTTTGTTTATTACCCCAAACAAAAACATTTAAAGGACAAATTAGAAAGGTTACAGTACACAGCGATTAGCCCTAGGATACAGGAATAGCACTCCCACTAATGTACTTCTGGCTGAATCCAAATTAATGAGAATTAAGGATCGTGTAAAATTTTTATGCAGTAAATTCTTAATTAAGAGCATTACTCACAAAAATTCTTTAACATATGAAGGAATTCAAAACTATTTTAAAAATATTACAATTAATTACAGGAAAAAAATCCATGTATTACAGAATTGTATGAAAAACATTATGTTTAGATAAAATAGTTGTAGCTGATCAAAATTTTCCATTATATAAGTTTAATTATGACACATTAATGTACCATGTATTCACGGATAAAGAATATGAAGAATTGTTAGTGGATGCAAAGAATCCTAATGAATTGTTCCAAAAATCAATACTTAATTCACAAGCTATGTCCATTTACACAGATGGAAGTAAAGTCAAGGATGCCAAGGCAGTTGGAACTGCATGTATCTGTCCTGATATCAATGTTCAAGTAATTAGAAGTCTGCATCCATATGCATCAATTTTCACGGCTGAATGTATAGCTATCAGAGATGCAATGGACATAGTTGTTGTAGACACAAGGACAGAGATGTTGATATTTACACTGATTCCCTTGGTACGTTATTAACATTAGAAAAAAAGACAGTAAATATAAGAACTAATTATTATTTACTAGATATTAAAAATGAGTTAAAGAAATTTCATGCTGACAATAACTTTAAAGTTAATATTATTTGGATACCTGCACACATAGGGATTAGTGGAAATGAAATGGCTGACTCGCTGGCAAAAACTGCTACAACTAAGATACCTTCAAATTTAAAAATACCTTATACCGATTTTCATTATATTTTTAAGAGCAGTGCTATGAAGGAAACGGTTAATAGTATGAAGCAAGCCGCTAACATCAAAGGCAAGGAATACTTTACATCATTTTATAAAGAAGCAGAGAGACCTTGGTTTCATGGAAAATCCATTGAGAGAGATTTTGCTTCAATGGTGAACCGATGTAGAGCTGGCCATTACAGTCTAAACTCTTCATTATTTAGAGTTAAATTGATATCTGATCCAACGTGTCATTGTGGATACAATAATTAGGATCTTAATCGTGTAATATGGCAATGTTCAATATATAAAGAGGAAAGGGAATACGTAATCAGAAGATTGAATAAGAGAAAGATATTTTTACCCCTAGATGTCAAAAAATTCCTTGCACAACCCAATAGCACAGGTATGAAATACATTTATGCATTTCTGTCATCATGTAAAATAAAAGTATAAGATAGATATATGGAATTGTTGAAACAGAGAAATTGACTGAATGTAAAAGTTGAAATGTAGTGTTAAATGCAAATCAATGTTATGTATAAAAATTGAAGCAATGTATATTGTAAAAATTTAAGAAAAGCAAATAACTTCCTTAAGGAGGTTGAAAAGCTTTAAATAAAAAAATAATTTAAAAAAATAAAAAAAGAATAGTTACTCATGCCTCTTGGTATATAACTAACAATCAACTACACAACGAATTTAATTTGGAACCAATTGAACAATAATATCTGGCCACCACCTTTTATCATAACTGTGACCACTCTACCTTTTCACTATATTCACTAAAATGCCTACAGCGGGTCACTCAAGTAACCTAGTAGTATTACTTTATAATATGACTTGTTATGACAATGTCACACCAAAGATGAGGAATGATTTTATATGTCCAGGAGTGGGTTCGTTTTTTAACCTGCTTTTGTAATTAAAGAAACATCGGCAAGTTAAGAGTTCTAGATATATTCTGTTAAATACTTGAATACAATTTTATCTAGCATTTACACATTGCATTGAAAAATGCTTTCACTTGCTCTACCTTTAACTATTACGTGATTACCTAACAACTGCAGTTGCGTTTTAACTCTTGCGTAAACACTTTACATAAAATTATATTACCCTTCAATTCACAAAAAAAACAACACAATAACACAAGACAATAATACATGGAAACACAAAATACTGAGAAAGAATTACATACCAAAATACCCTTTACATACACTTTCAAAGAAATTGTCACTTGAATAGTGGATGAAATATATACAAGACGTTGTTTCATTTTCACATAGATTATTACTTTACACAATTTAGCAAGCAAAAAAATCGTTATGCATTGAATATACAATCAATAATTATTTTACTAATTATTAGTTTTGAACAATTTGGAAACGATTAAACAATAAATTGAAAACACATACTAAAAACAAATATTATTGTTAATAGAAAAATGAAAAAATAGGTTTTCACAATTCTTAACATGAATTAGCTATCTGGCTTCCTTTTACGGGTGCAATATTGTAAAAGATTACGTTTAAATGATTTTAATATAATTACTGGACTATATACGTCTGTAAGTGAGGTGAATTCTATCTCTGTAGAATAATTCTCGCTTCTTTAAACAGTTCTTTTTTTGAGAATTTCTAGTGAAGTTTTTCTGACTCACGACACGTCGTCTCGAAGAAATATTTCCACAGCTTGGAGTGTCGACGGCGACCCAGATCCTTTCAAGGTCGTGACAACCCCTTTCTTCGGCGAACACATCCTCTGGTGAATCGCTACCACAGCCCTTCGAATTTTAAACAATGTGACTGCAATATCTCCGCGTAATGAATTTCTTACGTGGTAAGCCAAGACGAAAGACAAAAAAAAGCTGGAAATAGAAAGAAACATTTCCTATAGCACATGCTTTCTACTTCAGTATACGTTCTTGAACGTTGAAATATATTATTTTCTCGTTGATAGCAAAATAGTATATTTCTACGTAATGCATTCACGTGAATTTATCAGAATATTTATGATTTAAAATACTTATTTCTCTCATACATGGTATCGTTATTTTAACATGATGAGACGAATTACCTTTTTCAAGCTTCTTATCGTCGAAATACGGCGAATGCTCCTCTCTGTCCAACACGAACAATTTCGGTGCGCCCAGATCGGCGGTCGGCAGCAAAAGAGAAAGCTTTTCGTAGCGGTGCTTTGCGCTAGTGCTGATATTTTCAAGGGTGAACTTTGATTGGTCCTATCACCAGTCCTATCACCTTTCAAACTTGCCAAAAACCCCAATTACCAAACACGAATCAAAAATAAATATCCGTATTACATATTCCTAAAAAAATTTGCTGATTTAGATTCAGACTGCGGACCAGAAAAGGGAATTACTCCCTCTTGTAACAGCATGCAAGTTTATATTTAAGGTTAGCATATAAATCTGTAAACACATATGTATAGTTATATTTACTGATCTATGTAAGTACTTCAAAAATTAATAAAAAAGACTGACATCTTCCGGTTCCCCCCCCCTATTTACACGATCAAAACCGTCATTACCATAAATTCATTGCTTGTTTTCTGCTAGATTCAAGGTTTGGAAGTTTTTCTTTCCCCTATTTTTCCTAAAGAGATTTGTCTTACTCCAGAGAAAAAAAAAAAACTGGGCCGGCCGTTCTTTCCGTCACTTCTCCTGATCCTGCCCCCATTTCCTCTCCCTCGCTTCCCACCTCGTATCGGGAGCCGCCGTACTAAATCTGCAAGCACACAAAGAGTTATTAGGACTTGTATTGCCAAATGTGTGAGCGCAGCGTGGGGACTGGTCCCTGCTCCCCCCCCGGGTCCGCTGGCTGTGCAAGGAAGGATGGAAATTATGTACGACCTATCTTCTTACGCGCCGGATAAAACACGGGGGAGAAGACTGTCCATTGCACGGCGTCGACGTTGGCGCTGATTCACGACGGCGGGGGGGGGGGGCGTGTCGTTTCGCGCCACACCTGAGAATCGCTCGCTATGGAGGGCGAAGCGCAGCCGGTGACGGCGTGCGCTCGCCCTTTGCCTGGTTCTAGTTATAGGAGCAGATGCTGTGAGGTGAAATATTCTATCCAATCACTTCTCGAGAACAAAATGTTACCTCCGTGCGTGCACATATTGCATGGTTTTTAGTAATATAAAATACCCATATTCATCGGGAATCATAAAATATTTATGAAAGTTATTTTTTCAAAACAAAACAGAGTTTTAATAAAAGAAAACATTACAAAACGAAAATATTGTTTGGTGTTGAATGAAATAATTTAATAACGAGTGAATTCAAAGAATAGAAGTAATGTTAGGTGAGATGCATAGAACGAAAAAGATTCTGATGAAATTCGTGTGTACCCCCTCCATGTTGAGAATTAACTGAAGTAAACATTTATAAGTAAAAAATTATTTTATTATATTATTATTATTATTATTATTATTATTATTAAAAAATAGCAATAATTAGGAACGTGCATGAATGACAATTATAATCAAAGAAAGTGCACCATAAAAAATTGTGAATAGGTAAATTATGATTAGGTTGCAAAAAGTTCGAATTCTGAGTTATTGAAAAAAAAGTTGCATTAAGTAGTTACCGTTGAGGAAAATTGTTTTATTTTATTACAGCTATTAGAAACGACAGATCAAAGAAAAAAATCCTTTTTTCTTACATGTAAAATGATTTATATTCGAACGCACGAATTCTTTAATTCTCGTGACCTATACATTTTTCATTATGTGTAACACACAAGAATATGTACATTTATCGGTCATAAATTCTTTAAGTTTGTATTTAAAGAAATCGTATCGATAATATTTTTTAATGTTCATTTCGTCCTTAAAAACTGCAATTACATAAAAATAACATTCACTTCTTTATAATCCATGCCATTTACTATAGCTTCCATTGAACCTCGCGCTCTATATGACGTAATATCTACAAGAACACCCGCGCGAAGCCCGCAGATGGCACAATCCGCCCCCATCGCCGCCGCCAGCGCCCACTGCGTGCCGTGCGCAATGTAGCAGCGCCATAGCCTGGGACGCGACGCGGAGCGCGAAGCACCGCGGAGCGGGCCGGGGGGGCGGGGCGGGGGAGCGGGGGGTAGGGGGGCGGTGCGGTGCGGGGCGGGGAGGTGTCCGTCTGCGCCGGAGACTCTGCGGAACGCGCGCCAAAGGGGCTTCCTTCCGCCCGCGCTGATTATGCGCGGCGGCGGCGGTGGGGAGACGCCATCCCGAAAGAACTAATTGCGGCGCGCGGTAGGCGCCTGCGGCTGCCCGGGATTACACAGGAGCCCATGCGCTCACCGCTGTCCCCGCGACGCCGCGGCACGCTCTCCCTGGGCACGCCTTTGAGGGCGGCGGATGCCCCTTGAGAAGCAAGGCGACATAATCTGAGCCTGCAATACTTAAATGTAATGCCAAAAGTCATTTATTTAATTGAAACGACAATAATATAATTGTAAGTTTGCGCCATCTTATCTCAGTGTCATCTCCAAATAATTGTCATTTAATATGTAAATATTTTCAACAAGAGATTGTAATGTAATATTGAACTGATAATTGAAATTGCAAACAAATGTCGAAAAGATGACGTCTGTACTTTAAGTGTGGGTTGCGTTTATAATAAGGTTATACAAGACCGAATTAACCACTTCCTCAGTCGCAGTGTTAAAACAGGATTTCAACCAAAATTGATTGAAAAACGGTATAATATAATGTGTTGTAGATGAATGCTACAATGGTTCACCATAGAAAGGAAAATCGAAGTGATTCGTGAAAACGTCCCGCGTGCTGATTTTCTAAATCATACGTTTCTGATGGAGGGATTTTATTTTGATTACTACTTATTATTTATCTTGGATGAAATAACTCATGTTTTAACTCTATAATGTCAACTTATGAGAGCAATATCGTTACATTACGTGATGTCCCTACTGTTTCATAAAAATATTTCCAATCTGAATTTCACTTTACTAGGAAACGAGAGCCAATGTAAATCGACCGTTGACCGTTTCCAAGAAAAGGGAGATCGAGGTTTCATTCGGTAAATAGTTAAGGTACGACGGGTCTCACCTCTACGCCAAATCATCAATAAATCAGCCGCAATCGCGTTTTCCGTGTAAGAACAAGATATTTATGGCTCCGAGTAACCGGTCTGAGCAGAATTCACGGGAGACGGACACGGGCGGCCGAGTCGACGACTCTCCCGAAAGAAAAATCGCCCGCGCGAGCCACGACGATCTCGCGGAATGAGCGTTTTTGCTCGCTGGGCCTCCCACGCGCCCACGCTGCGAACGCGCAGCCAGCACTCGGCTTTGTGAGGAGGTGGAGGGAAGAAAGTGGAAGTGGTGTATTGATGAAAGGTGCCGTAGTATGGGGCAGAGTAAGCGATTGCTTGCAAAAAGAGGGTAAGGTTTCAACAGAAGAAAATTACGGATATTAAGAATAAACCATATTAGAAAATTCTGGAGTTAAAGTAAACCACTAGTGAATAATTCAATGCAGTTTATTATACCCCAAAATTATTGAGAGAAATTGTTAATTTAAATGAAAGTTTTATTGTAGAATTGTAAATTAGTGCGTATAAATAATAGCATTGTTATATGCGTACCATTACAACTGAATAAAATTAACGGTACTGATTGTTAATAAACTAACACAATATAGAAATAAAAGTTTGTTCCAATGAGATATTAATTTGAATCAATTATAAATTTTTGCTTTTTTTAAAGTTTCACTTATTCATATTCTGCAAAGGACTTTATAGAGAGTGAAAAATTAAAAAATAATGAATAGTTAAAAATTAACTCTAAATATTCTTTTCAATCTTATTTATATTCTTATTTTTATGGTAGAATTAATCTAGAATTGAAATGTGAAACACGACAGTTTTTGAAGAAAGTAGCTTTCTCACGATATATCCATTCCTCAATAATTTAAATTGGCCATTATTAAACTGTTTAAAATTATTAAACTGTTAGAAAATTCGACTTTTGTAAAAATCGAATTTCTTTCAAAGTCTTCTTAGATAACTTCTCTTCAATCTCGTCTCCTTAAATAACTTCTTTTCAATTAGAATTGCTAAAGACAATACAAAATACGTTTGTCTTCAAGTCATAACTGCATGGTATTAATTTAAACATCTGCCATGAAACGTTTCTGATGTAGAGAATTTACTGTAGGCGAGGATTAGAGAGTTTTCACAACGGAGCGGATATCTTGAGATGTGCTAAGGGACGAAGGCAGGCCGATGATCAGTGCAGGGAAGTCGAAACCAGTGAGGGCGAAACGGGCAGAGGGGAGGGCAGGGCGCGAAGGAGAAAAGGCGGCGCAGCGCGGGGCCGTCCAACCTCCTCCGCGGCCCCCGCGCTGCACTTGTTGGCAAGGGGAGGGGGGCTTACCGAGTCGGCCGTCGCTGTCTTCCGCGCAGCTTAATGGGTCTTAATGTTTCCCTCGGCCCCTCCCTGCCGGCCTGCTCCACCTCTTTCTGCTCCCGCTCTGCTGCCCCCTTCTCGCCTCTGGTTCCTTCGAAGCGTTGCTCTTTCCTAACCGCTGCTGCCGTCGCCATCCTAATATTCAACAACTTGCACTACTTCATTTACATAGCTTTCGAATTTGTTGCACTGGGAGCAGGAACTCAGTACATCAGCTGATGCCACTGCAGCATCTCTGACAGGGAGGTCCTAGGTTCGAGTCCTGACGGCGGAAAAATTTTCGACACTAGCTTTTCAGCTAGGTCGAATTCAGTTGCTATCTGGAGGATAATTCTAGCGGCTGGCTGCTCTGATCGGTAGTTTTCCGTGGTTTCTCCGATCAACACTAGGCGAATGCCGGAGCAGTACCCTAACAAACGGGCCACGGATCTCGCGCGATCTTTCCTTCCTCTTCCTTGTCCTGTCCTAACCTCTCCCCTTACACACACACTTACAGTACCACGCACTACACGACCACATATTCCGGGAGACCGGTCGGGAGATTAGAGCTTGTCCCGGCAGGGTCGGTGCCCCGCTGGTGGGAGAGTGCTGGTTAGGGGGAAACCCCACTAGCCGACGGTATTTCGGCGCCGGATCTCGCCATCCAGCGGGGGAAGGTCACCGCCATCTCCCGAGAAAAAAACATACACTACACTCACGGGACTAATGGCCAATGCCGTTGACGCGCCCGGAAACACGAAAAAATCAATCAATCAATCAATCAATCAATTTGTTGCTACGATACCACCGCTGCCCACCCAATTGCCCCCTAGGTCGGCCATTTCCGTTGAGACCAGCACAAATAAAAGTCTTCTTTACCTTGGTTACTTCACTTACTACAATCACTATGATCATTAATGTCGCTATTGTCTCCATCTGAGTAATTATCATCATTAGAAAGTGCTCGTAAATCTGAAATCGCCCATCAATCATTATCTCTCTCAAAGTCCGTGATTATTTTGTTATCAGTTACGTTTTCCAGTATATTCACTCCCACTAATAGTACAAGTTTCGAAGCTATTGCCGAATTACAATCACTATTATTTCTCTCATACATTTCTCTATTACCTCATCCATCTCTTCTCTTTACGTTTCTCTCATACAGCCTAACTCTTTCCTGAGCCGTCCCTCCCCCCGCGTTTATCATCGGATCCTTCGTCACCAATGCACTGTTCTTTCCCCTTCGCTACCGGCACCCCTTAGCAGCTCTGTCCTCAATGGGCTGCTCAGTCTGCCTTTCAGCCAATCCCGGAATCCCGTCCCCTCTTCCTCCAATTTCCCCCTTTTCCCACGCCCTCCTTGTCTCCCTTGAGTCATTTCCTCCCTCACTTCCCTCTTCGCCACCCCCACTCATCTTATTTTACACATCACTCTCTTTAAAAGGTTTTAGGAAATTCAATCTTCGTTTACCAAAGCCCGGCAAAGTTCTTCCATACAGAAAGTACGCGCAGAGGTCTCTGCGAATGGGGAGAGGGAACAGAGAAATGGAAATGTTCGAATCCCGGATGTCTGCAACACAATATCCGGGATTTTCCGCAGTTCCCTGGAAGTGGGGCTTGTATCGCTTTACAGGGAATTCGACTTCATAGCAAGTGGGCCGCATGTGCGCGTTTCAGTAAGGGAATATGGATTTTGGGCGGCGCAGTGTACGTCATGGTCGATGCGTGTTAATCCGGGTCGTTTTTCGTTTGACTTTGAAACGCTTTTTATTTTGCGACATGCAAAATGAATTTTGGTAAACAGTGCAGATAGTTTAAGCCCCCTCTGCGATTAGAAATACGCAAAACACATTCAATAATAAATATAGTTTAAATTCGTAAACAGGGAACGCCATAAATATGTCATATTTGTTGAAATTACTATTGATCTTGTATTTACTGTATGCCTCCGTTCGTGGTAGCATTTGTGAAGTTAATCCGAGCACGTATGTTTCGCAAATGTAACGTTTTCAAAGCACTAGTATTGTTTACGTTTTTATCACAAAGACATGCTAGCGAAGTTTAATTTTAAAATTTCTGGTATTGTTATTCCCGTGGAAGGTTTGGAGACTGAACCGGCGTTATGAAAATAAAAGAGAAATGGTTGCGTAAATATTAATTCAGAAGTCACATTATTGTAATTTATGCAGTGGAAGGGGGTATCTCAATTATGACAGAAAAAGTCCCATTTTATCGAGTTAGAGTAGATTTTTTGGAAGCGTTAATTGTGGATTCACGGAGTGTTTACGATAAACGAACAAAAACACACAGAAATCCGCCAAAAAATGTTCGTGAAGAAATGAAAGCGGGGTCGCCCGCCAAACGTCATCGGTTTCCCGGTCGGCGATCCACGTGTTGGGGGAACGAAATTCATGATCGGACACTTAATAACAATCGCCATTGTTCACGGCGACGCCCCGAGGCGATAGTCGTCTGTTTCCGCGCGTGAACGGAAACGCCAGCGCCGCAGATGGCTCTCCCATCGCGTGATGTATCTTCGATAACAATACCAGTACAAAGGTTCGCCCCTCTGCGTCCCGCCTTCCGCCCAGCCGTTGCCTCTGGAGCGCGGCGTGGCGCTGCCCGCCTCGCCGAGATAGAGATACACCCCTGTCACAATATTTCCCTCCCGACTGGTCCCTCTCCTCTCCCTCTCTACCTCGTTCTTTTCTCCCCTTCCGCTCTCCTCCCTGCGCTATCTTGCTCGCAGGCGCTTTCGGTCTGACTTCGGCGGTGATACAGTAATGAAAGGAGCGAGTTGGCAAAGCCATGTGTTGCACAACGTATGGCATCTTTCGGTGTCTTTCTTTCCTTCGCTATGCCCCGCCGCCGCGGGGAGGCGCGGCGCGGCGGCGCGCGCGCGCGACCGAGCACAGAGTCGTGGCCCTTCTGTGTCTGCCTCCGAGGTCATCTTTTACAATGTAGGACAATGAATCTTTCATCAGTTTTAGCAATCCACGTGATGAGAAAAATACGCGCGTTTAGAAGGAAGTGTAACATATGTGGGTAGTTTTTTTGCGTTTTTGGCATTATATGGCTGCACTGGAGAAGAGGGTTCTTTTTGAAAATACACAACAAAAAAATTTCTATTTTATATGTATACATATTTATTAACGTGTTTACTCTGTCACCACTTGTCTTCTTCTGGCAGAGTAAACCTTATTTTGTTGTTGTTCGTGTGAAATATTGATTTTCAATTATTTCTTCAGAATTCTAAGTCAAAAAAGGTTTAGGTGAAAACGATTGTGCACATTACATCGTAATACATGTTTTCCAATGCATTATTCAGGCGTATTCAAGACATAACATACAGTCACGCAAAAAATTTAATGATTTTATATTTTGTAGTATTGATTGAGGTTTTATAATACCAATAAAAATACCACCTCAAAATGATAATTTAGGGAAATAATGTTTTTAGTGTATGAAAGCCACACTGTCAAAAATTTCTGCATTACTTTTAATGTAAAAGTACACGAAAGAAATTATCATGTAGTACATACATTAAATTTAATGTAGTGTACATTAAATTTAATTTACACATGTACATTAAATTTAATTTATACATGTACATGAAATTTAATTTACACATGTACATTAAATTTAATTTACATATGTACAATAAATGTAATTTACACGTTCTTGAAACTTAATGTAGGGGTACATTAAATGTAATTTACGTACATGATAATTACTTTCATGTACTTATATTAAAAGTAATGCAGAAATTTCTGACAATGTGCTTTCTACTTCTCTCTTTAAGTGCAAATTCTTCTACTCCTAAAACGACGTGGCAACTAGTACAGATAAATGATGTTACATATTTACAAATTTCGCATCTTTCCTATGGAATAATGAAATGAATTGTAATTTAGGGGACAAATTGAGCAGAAAAAAGGATCTTTCCATATAGATGAATAAATATTTTACTTTTATTAATAAACAAAAATTTATTTTATTCAAAATACAAAACTATCAGCACTTAAGAAATGAAAAATTCACAACTTATTAGAATAAACTCTTCACTATATTTTATCCATATTTTTTGCCTATTT
>BLKR01012956.1:0-14780 GCA_011170035.1 Teleogryllus occipitalis | reverse complement strand
TTAATTATTTTTAAAAGCTCAGAAAACGCACAATCTTTGTGTAAAGGAATTCGCTGTCTGTTATTTGTGTGCTGTAATCGTGGTGTTTTATTATCGTGATTTTGGGAACTCTTAACCTATAATGTTCAATAGTTTTGTAAAACATTCGAAGCGATATGTTTGTTTAAACAATTTCTTGTATAGTTTATTTTCCGCGTATATAAACTTAGTTTATCTCCCAATATATTTCGAAAGGGAGAGCTCGTACACAAACATTTATTCACAGTACGTTTGCAGAAACGTCTTTCATTTTAGGTACAACGTAGACAAGTCTTTATTAAATGTTAATGACATGGAATGTAAATTCTGTACCAATGAGTTATATTACATACCACTGAAGAACTTAATTATTCACACTTAGTCTTTCGAGTAAGATGCATAGTATACTAATTTCAATAATTTTTTATTGCGTAAAAATACTTTCAGTGTATTTGAGTCCTTATTACATTACTTTGGTTTTTAAACCTGATAAACGATATTTAAAAAGTTATTTACATAACGTCATAAGTAAAATTATTGTCCTAACGATTTAGCTAACAATTTATTTCCCGTTTGATTCATAACTCTATTCGTGAACTGAGAACGTCAATATTTCTGTCGCAATTTACTGTATAATATATAGAGTGTGTATTTTAATATGAGTTCTTAATGGTTTATAGCTCTTGCAAATACATTGTTCATTCCCTATTTTATTCACTTCACTTTTTACGAGAGTGTAAACGCCTTTCATTAGTAAATCGCACTAGTAGAAAATTGAAATGCATCGAAAGTACTACCCATTTCCGTAAATCATCAATAATCTTCTTCAAAAGAACAATACTTAATCATTTCAATATTTGGCGAATCGAGTTTGTGCAACCTCTTAAAGTAAGACAAAACAATATTATCGAATTGCTTGAACAATTAATTTCAGAATACGCACAATCTTCGTGTAAAACTATTCGCGTTCTGTTATTTGTGTGCTGTAATCGTGGTGTTTTCTCATCGTCGTTTTATTATCGTGATTATTGCTAAATGTTAACCTACAAAGTTCAATATTTTTTCAAAACATTTGAGGCGATATGTTTGTTTTTACGCTTTCTCGCATAGTTTATTTTTCGTGTATATAAACGTCTTATCTCTCAATATTTTGAAAAGTGAGAGCATGTACACTAATATTTATGCTCAGTACGTTTACAGAAAAGTCTTTTATTTTTGGTACTACGTAGACAAGTCTTTATTAAATGTTAATGACATGGAATGTAAATTCTGTACCAATGAGTTATATTACATACCACTGAAGAACTTGAATATTCACACCTTGTCTTTCGAGTAAGGTGGAAATTATACTAATTTCATTAATGTTTTATTGCGTTAAAAGACTTTAGCTGTTTTTGCATGGCATTATTCCATTCCTTTGATTTTTAAACGGGAAAAACGATATTTAAAAAGTTATTTACATAACGACATAAGTAAAATTGTTGTCCTAGCGATTTCTCTAACAATTTCATTATCGTTTGAATACACAACAAACTTTATTCATAACTCTATTCGCGAACTAAAAACGTCAATATTTCAGTCGCAATTTACGCTACAATATATACAGGTTGTATTTTAATATGAGCTCTTAATATTAATATATATTTATATATAGGGGCAAATATGTTATTCACTCTCTATTTTATTCACTTTCCTTTATACGAGAGTAAGCGCCATTCATTAGTAAATCGCAGTAGTGGAAAATCGAATGCATAGAAAGCACTACCCATTCCCTAAATCATCTAAAATGTCTTCAAAAAACAACACTTAATCTTTTGAATATTTGGCGAAACGAGTTTGTGCAACATATTAGAGAAAGGCACAAAACAATATTATCGAATTGCTTTTACAATAAATTTCTAAAGTGTTCGTTACTCTTTGTGTACGGAATGTTTATATTACTGTAGTTGGAAAATGAGGTCTTCCCCCGTTAATTATTTTTAAAAGCTCAGAAAACGCACAATCTTTGTGTAAAGGAATTCGCTGTCTGTTATTTGGGTGCTGTAATCGTGGTGTTGCTCTTCGTCGTTTTATTATCGTGATTTTGGGAACTCTTAACCTATAATGTTCAATAGTTTTGTAAAACATTCGAAGCGATATGTTTGTTTAAACAATTTCTTGTATAGTTTATTTTCCGCGTATATAAACTTAGTTTATCTCCCAATATATTTCGAAAGGGAGAGCTCGTACACAAACATTTATTCACAGTACGTTTGCAGAAACGTCTTTCATTTTAGGTACAACGTAGACAAGTCTTTATTAAATGTTAATGACATGGAATGTAAATTCTGTACCAATGAGTTATATTACATACCACTGAAGAACTTAATTATTCACACTTAGTCTTTCGAGTAAGATGCATAGTATACTAATTTCAATAATTTTTTATTGCGTAAAAATACTTTCAGTGTATTTGAGTCCTTATTACATTACTTTGGTTTTTAAACCTGATAAACGATATTTAAAAAGTTATTTACATAACGTCATAAGTAAAATTATTGTCCTAACGATTTAGCTAACAATTTATTTCCCGTTTGATTCATAACTCTATTCGTGAACTGAGAACGTCAATATTTCTGTCGCAATTTACGGTATAATATATAGAGTGTGTATTTTAATATGAGTTCTTAATGGTTTATAGCTCTTGCAAATACATTGTTCATTCCCTATTTTATTCACTTCACTTTTTACGAGAGTGTAAACGCCTTTCATTAGTAAATCGCACTAGTAGAAAATTGAAATGCATCGAAAGTACTACCCATTTCCGTAAATCATCAATAATCTTCTTCAAAAGAACAATACTTAATCATTTCAATATTTGGCGAATCGAGTTTGTGCAACCTCTTAAAGTAAGACAAAACAATATTATCGAATTGCTTGAACAATTAATTTCAGAATACGCACAATCTTCGTGTAAAACTATTCGCGTTCTGTTATTTGTGTGCTGTAATCGTGGTGTTTTCTCATCGTCGTTTTATTATCGTGATTATTGCTAAATGTTAACCTACAAAGTTCAATATTTTTTCAAAACATTTGAGGCGATATGTTTGTTTTTACGCTTTCTCGCATAGTTTATTTTTCGTGTATATAAACGTCTTATCTCTCAATATTTTGAAAAGTGAGAGCATGTACACTAATATTTATGCTCAGTACGTTTACAGAAAAGTCTTTTATTTTTGGTACTACGTAGACAAGTCTTTATTAAATGTTAATGACATGGAATGTAAATTCTGTACCAATGAGTTATATTACATACCACTGAAGAACTTGAATATTCACACCTTGTCTTTCGAGTAAGGTGGAAATTATACTAATTTCATTAATGTTTTATTGCGTTAAAAGACTTTAGTTGTTTTTGCATGGCATTATTCCATTCCTTTGATTTTTAAACGGGAAAAACGATATTTCAAAAGTTATTTACATAACGACATAAGTAAAATTGTTGTCCTAGCGATTTCTCTAACAATTTCATTATCGTTTGAATACACAACAAACTTTATTCATAACTCTATTCGCGAACTAAAAACGTCAATATTTCAGTCGCAATTTACGCTACAATATATACAGGTTGTATTTTAATATGAGCTCTTAATATTAATATATATTTATATATAGGGGCAAATATGTTATTCACTCTCTATTTTATTCACTTTCCTTTATACCTGATACGAGAGTAAGCGCCATTCATTAGTAAATCGCAGAAGTGGAAAATCGAATGCATAGAAAGCACTACCCATTTCCCTAAATCATCTAAAATGTCTTCAAAAAACAACACTTAATCTTTTCAATATTTGGCGAAACGAGTTTGTGCAACATATTAGAGAAAGGCACAAAACAATATTATCGAATTGCTTGTACAATAAATTTCTAAAGTGCTCGTTACTCTTTGTGTACGGAATGTTTATATTACTGTAGTTGGAAAATGAGGTCTTCCCCCGTTAATTATTTTTAAAAGCTCAGAAAACGCACAATCTTTGTGTAAAGGAATTCGCTGTCTGTTATTTGGGTGCTGCAATCGTGGTGTTGCTCTTCGTCGTTTTATTATCGTGATTTTGGGAACTCTTAACCTATAATGTTCAATAGTTTTGTAAAACATTCGAAGCGATATGTTTGTTTAAACAATTTCTTGTATAGTTTATTTTCCGCGTATATAAACTTAGTTTATCTCCCAATATATTTCGAAAGGGAGAGCTCGTACACTAACATTTATTCACAGTACGTTTGCAGAAACGTCTTTCATTTTAGGTACAACGTAGACAAGTCTTTATTAAATGTTAATGACATGGAATGTAAATTCTGTACCAATAAGTTATATTACATACCACTGAAGAACTTGAATATTCACACCTTGTCTTTCGAGTATAAGGCAAAGTCTACCAATTTCATTAATTTTTTATTGCGTAAAAAGACTTTAGTTTTTTTGCATATCATTATTCCATTACTTTGATTTTTAAACGTGAAAAACGCAATTTAAAAAGTTATTTACATAACGACATAAGTAAAATTGTTGTCCTAGCGATTTCTCTAACAATTTCATTATCGTTTGAATACACAACAAACTTTATTCATAACTCTATTCGCGAACTAAAAACGTCAATATTTCAGTCGCAATTTACGCTACAATATGTACAGGTTGTATTTTAATATGAGCTCTTTATACTAATATATATTTATATATAGGGGCAAATATGTTATTCACTCTCTATTTTATTCACTTTCCTTTATACGAGAGTAAGCGCCATTCATTAGTAAATCGCAGTAGTGGAAAATCGAATGCATAGAAAGCACTACCCATTTCCCTAAATCATCTAAAATGTCTTCAAAAAACAACACTTAATCTTTTCAATATTTGGCGAAACGAGTTTGTGCAACATATTAGAGAAAGGCACAAAAAAAATATTATCGAATTGCTTGTACAATAAATTTCTAAAGTGTTCGTTACTCTTTGTGTACGGAATGTTTATATTACTGTCGTTGGAAAATGAGGTCTTCCCCCGTTAATTATTTTTAAAAGCTCAGAAAACGCACAATCTTTGTGTAAAGGAATTCGCTGTCTATTATTTGTGTGCTGTAATCGTGGTGTTGCTCATCGTCGTTTTATTATCGTGATTTTGGGAAATCTTAACCTATAATGTTCAATAGTTTTGTAAAACATTCGAAGCGATATGTTTGTTTAAACAATTTCTTGTATAGTTTATTTTCCGCGTATATAAACTTAGTTTATCTCCCAATATCTTTCGAAAGGGAGAGCTTGTACACTAACATTTATTCACAGTACGTTTGCAGAAACGTCTTTCATTTTAGGTACAACGTAGGCAAGTCTTTATTAAATGTTAATGACATGGAATGTAAATTCTGTACCAATAAGTTATATTACATACCACTGAAGAACTTAATTATTCACACTCAGTCTTTCGAGTAAGATGCATAGTATACTAATTTCAATAATTTTTTATTGCGTAAGAATACTTTCAGTGTATTTGAGTCCTTATTACATTACTTTGGTTTTTAAACCTGATAAACGATATTTAAAAAGTTATTTACATAACGTCATAAGTAAAATTATTGTCCTAACGATTTATCTAACAATTTATTTCCCGTTTGATTCATAAACTGATTCGTGAACTGAATTGACTGATTTGATTCGTGAACTGAAAACGTCAATATTTCTGTCGCAATTTACGGTATAATATATAGAGTGTGTATTTTAATATGAGTTCTTAATGGTTTATAGCTCTTGCAAATACATTGTTCATTCCCTATTTTTTTCACTTCACTTTTTACGAGAGTGTAAACGCCTTTCATTAGTAAATCGCACTAGTAGAAAATCGAAATGCATCGAAAGTACTACCCATTTCCGTAAATCATCAATAATCTTCTTCAAAAGAACAATACTTAATCATTTCAATATTTGGCGAATCGAGTTTGTGCAACCTCTTAAAGTAAGACAAAACAATATTATCGAATTGCTTGTACAATTAATTTCAGAATACGCACAATCTTCGTGTAAAACTATTCGCGTTCTGTTATTTGTGTGCTGTAATCGTTGTGTTTTCTCATCGTGGTTTTATTATCGTGAATATTGCGAAATGTTAACCTACAAAGTTCAATATTTTTTCAAAACATTTGAGACGATATGTTTGTTTTAACGATTTCTCGCGTAGTTTATTTTCTGTGTATATAAACCTCTCTCTCAATATTTTCGAATTGGAGAGCATGTACACTAATATTTATTCACAGTATGTTTACAGAAAAGTCTTTCATTTTAGGTACTACGTAGACAAGTCTTTATTAAACGTTAATGACATGGAATGTAAATTCTGTATCAATGAGTTATATTACATACCACTGAAGAACTTAATTATTCACACTTAGTCTTTCGAGTAAGATGCAAAGTGTACTAATTTCATTAATTTTTCATGGCGTAAAAATACTTTCGGTGTTTTTGCATGTCATTATTACATTACTTTGATTTTTAAACCTGATAAACGATATTTAAAAAGTTAATTACATAACATCATAAGTAAAATTATTGTCCTAGCGATTACTCTAAAAATTTATTTCTCGTTTCAATACTCAACGAACTTTATTCATAACTCTATTTGTGAACTGAGAACGTCAATATTTCTGTTGCAAATTTACGGTATAATATATAGAGATTGTATTTTAATATGAGTTCTTAATGGTTTATAGCTCGTGCAAATACATTATTCACTCTCTATTTTATTCACTTTCCTTTATACGGGAGTGTAAGCGCCTTTCACTAGTAAATCGCAGTAGTAGAAAATCGAAATGCACCGAAAGCACTACCCATTTCCCTAAAGCATCAATAAATGTCTTTCAAAAAACAACACGTAATCATTTCAATATTTGGTGAATCGAGTTTGTGCAACCTTTTAAACAAAAACACAAAACAATATTATCGAATTGCTTGTACAATGAATTTCTGAAATGTGCGTTTCTCCTTGTATACGGAATGTTAATATTAGTGTAGTTGCAAAATGACGCCTTTCCCCATTTATTATTTTTAAAAGTTCAGAATATGTACAATGTTTGTGTAAATCAATTCGCGTTCTGTTATTTGTAAGCTGTATTAGTGGTGTTTTCTCATCGTCGTTTTATTATCGTGATTATTGCTAAATGTTAACCTACAAAGTTCAATATTTTTTCAAAACATTTGAGGCGATATGTTTGTTTTTACGCTTTCTCGCATAGTTTATTTTTCGTGTATATAAACGTCTTATCTCTCAATATTTTGAAAAGTGAGAGCATGTACACTAATATTTATGCTCAGTACGTTTACAGAAAAGTCTTTTATTTTTGGTACTACGTAGACAAGTCTTTATTAAATGTTAATGACATGGAATGTAAATTCTGTACCAATGAGTTATATTACATACCACTGAAGAACTTGAATATTCACACCTTGTCTTTCGAGTAAGATGGAAATTATACTAATTTCATTAATGTTTTATTGCGTTAAAAGACTTTAGCTGTTTTTGCATGGCATTATTCCATTCCTTTGATTTTTAAACGGGAAAAACGATATTTCAAAAGTTATTTACATAACGACATAAGTGAAATTCTTGTCGTAGCGGTTTCTCTAACAATTCATTTCTCGTTTGAATATACAACGAACTTTATTCATAACTCTATTCGCGAACTGAGAACGTAAATATTTCTGTCGCAATTTACGGAATAATAATTACAGATGGTATTTTAATATAAGTTCTTTGTGTTTATAGCTCGTGCAAATACATTATTCACTCTCTATTTTATTCACTTTCCTTTATACGGGAGTGTAAGCGCCTTTCATTAATAAATCGCACTAGTAGAAAATCGAAATGCATCGTAATTACTACCCATTTCCCGAAATCATCAATAATCGTCTTTAAAAAACACGTAATCATTTCAATATTTGGCGAATCGAGTTTTGGCAACCTCTTAGAGAAAGACACAAAACAACATTATCGACTTGCTTGTAAAAATAAATTTCTTAAGTTTTCGTTTCTCCTTGTATACGGAATGTTCATATTACTGTAGTTGCGAAATGAGGCCTTTCCATATTTATTATTCTTTAAAGTTCCCAATACGCACAATCTTTCTGTAAACCAATTCGCGTTCTGTTATTTGTGTGCTGCAATCGTGCTGTTTTCTCATGTCGTTTTATTATCGTGATTATTGCGAAATGTTAACCTACAATGATCAATATTTTTTTTAAACATTCGAAGCGATATGTTTGTTTAAACAATTTTTTGTATAGTTTATTTTCCGCGTATATAAACTTAGTTTATCTCCGAATATATTTCGAAAGGAAGAGCTTGTACACTAACATTTATTCACAGTACGTTTGCAGAAACGTCTGTCATGTTAGGTACAACGTACACAAGTCTTTATTAAATGTTAATGACATGGAATGTAAATTTTGTACCAATGAGTTATAGTACATACCACTGAAGAACTTAATTATTCACACTTATTCTTTCGAGTAAGATGCAAAGTATACTAATTTCAATAATTTTTTATTGCGTAAAAATACTTTCAGTGTATTTCAAGTCATTATTACATTACTTTCGTTTTTAAACCTGATAAACGATATTTAAAAAGTTATTTACATAACGTCATAAGTAAAATTATTGTCCTAACGATTTATCTAACAATTTCTTTCCCGTTTGATTCATAACTCTATTCGTGAACTGAGAACGTCAATATTTCTGTCACAATTTACAGTATAATATATAGAGAGTGTATTTTAATATGACTTCTTAATGGTTTATAGCTCTTGCAAATACATTATTCATTCCCTATTTTATTCACTTCACTTTTTACGAGAGTGTAAACGCCTTTCATTAGTAAATCGCACTAGTAGAAAATCGAAATGCATCGAAAGTACTACCCATTTCCGTCAATCATCAATTATCGTCTTCAATAGAACAACACTTAATCATTTCAATATTTGGCGAATCGAGTTTGTGCAACCTCTTAAAGTAAGACAAAACAATATTATCGAATTGCTTGTACAATTAATTTCTGAAGTGTTCGTTGCTCCTTGTGTGCGGAATGTTCCTATTTCTGTAGTTGGGAAATGAGGTCTTTCCCCATTAATTATTTTTAAAAATTCAGAATACGTACAATCTTTGTGTAAAGGAATTCGCTGTCTGTTATTTGTGTGCTGTAATCGTGGTGTTGCTCATCGTCGTTTTATTATCGTGATTTTGGGAAATCTTAACCTATAATGTTCAATAGTTTTGTAAAACATTCGAAGCGATATGTTTGTTTAAACAATTTCTTGTATAGTTTATTTTCCGCGTATATAAACTTAGTTTATCTCCCAATATATTTCGAAAGGGAGAGCTCGTACACTAACATTTATTCACAGTACGTTTGCAGAAACGTCTTTCATTTTAGGTACAACGTAGACAAGTCTTTATTAAATGTTAATGACATGGAATGTAAATTCTGTACCAATAAGTTATATTACATACCACTGAAGAACTTGAATATTCACACCTTGTCTTTCGAGTATAAGGCAAAGTCTACCAATTTCATTAATTTTTTATTGCGTAAAAAGACTTTAGCTGTTTTTGCATATCATTATTCCATTACTTTGATTTTTAAACGTGAAAAACGCAATTTAAAAAGTTATTTACATAACGACATAAGTAAAATTGTTGTCCTAGCGATTTCTCTAACAATTTCATTATCGTTTGAATACACAACAAACTTTATTCATAACTCTATTCGCGAACTAAAAACGTCAATATTTCAGTCGCAATTTACGCTACAATATATACAGGTTGTATTTTAATATGAGCTCTTAATATTAATATATATTTATATATAGGGGCAAATATGTTATTCACTCTCTATTTTATTCACTTTCCTTTATACGAGAGTAAGCGCCATTCATTAGTAAATCGCAGTAGTGGAAAATCGAATGCATAGAAAGCACTACCCATTTCCCTAAATCATCTAAAATGTCTTCAAAAAACAACACTTAATCTTTTCAATATTTGGCGAAACGAGTTTGTGCAACATATTAGAGAAAGGCACAAAACAATATTATCGAATTGCTTGTACAATAAATTTCTAAAGTGTTCGTTACTCTTTGTGTACGGAATGTTTATATTACTGTAGTTGGAAAATGAGGTCTTCCCCCGTTAATTATTTTTAAAAGCTCAGAAAACGCACAATCTTTGTGTAAAGGAATTCGCTGTCTGTTATTTGGGTGCTGCAATCGTGGTGTTGCTCTTCGTCGTTTTATTATCGTGATTTTGGGAACTCTTAACCTATAATGTTCAATAGTTTTGTAAAACATTCGAAGCGATATGT
This sequence comes from Teleogryllus occipitalis, assembly GCA_011170035.1. Classification (NCBI taxonomy): domain Eukaryota; kingdom Metazoa; phylum Arthropoda; class Insecta; order Orthoptera; family Gryllidae; genus Teleogryllus; species Teleogryllus occipitalis. The sequence goes on along the minus strand of BLKR01012956.1, from coordinate 4,391 downwards.
TTGTTTAAACAATTTCTTGTATAGTTTATTTTCCGCGTATATAAACTTAGTTTATCTCCCAATATATTTCGAAAGGGAGAGCTCGTACACTAACATTTATTCACAGTACGTTTGCAGAAACGTCTTTCATTTTAGGTACAACGTAGACAAGTCTTTATTAAATGTTAATGACATGGAATGTAAATTCTGTACCAATAAGTTATATTACATACCACTGAAGAACTTGAATATTCACACCTTGTCTTTCGAGTATAAGGCAAAGTCTACCAATTTCATTAATTTTTTATTGCGTAAAAAGACTTTAGCTTTTTTTGCATATCATTATTCCATTACTTTGATTTTTAAACGTGAAAAACGCAATTTAAAAAGTTATTTACATAACGACATAAGTAAAATTGTTGTCCTAGCGATTTCTCTAACAATTTCATTATCGTTTGAATACACAACAAACTTTATTCATAACTCTATTCGCGAACTAAAAACGTCAATATTTCAGTCGCAATTTACGCTACAATATATACAGGTTGTATTTTAATATGAGCTCTTAATATTAATATATATTTATATATAGGGGCAAATATGTTATTCACTCTCTATTTTATTCACTTTCCTTTATACGAGAGTAAGCGCCATTCATTAGTAAATCGCAGTAGTGGAAAATCGAATGCATAGAAAGCACTACCCATTCCCTAAATCATCTAAAATGTCTTCAAAAAACAACACTTAATCTTTTGAATATTTGGCGAAACGAGTTTGTGCAACATATTAGAGAAAGGCACAAAACAATATTATCGAATTGCTTTTACAATAAATTTCTAAAGTGTTCGTTACTCTTTGTGTACGGAATGTTTATATTACTGTAGTTGGAAAATGAGGTCTTCCCCCGTTAATTATTTTTAAAAGCTCAGAAAACGCACAATCTTTGTGTAAAGGAATTCGCTGTCTGTTATTTGTGTGCTGTAATCGTGGTGTTTTATTATCGTGATTTTGGGAACTCTTAACCTATAATGTTCAATAGTTTTGTAAAACATTCGAAGCGATATGTTTGTTTAAACAATTTCTTGTATAGTTTATTTTCCGCGTATATAAACTTAGTTTATCTCCCAATATATTTCGAAAGGGAGAGCTCGTACACTAACATTTATTCACAGTACGTTTGCAGAAACGTCTTTCATTTTAGGTACAACGTAGACAAGTCTTTATTAAATGTTAATGACATGGAATGTAAATTCTGTACCAATGAGTTATATTACATACCACTGAAGAACTTAATTATTCACACTTAGTCTTTCGAGTAAGATGCATAGTATACTAATTTCAATAATTTTTTATTGCGTAAAAATACTTTCAGTGTATTTGAGTCCTTATTACATTACTTTGGTTTTTAAACCTGATAAACGATATTTAAAAAGTTATTTACATAACGTCATAAGTAAAATTATTGTCCTAACGATTTAGCTAACAATTTATTTCCCGTTTGATTCATAACTCTATTCGTGAACTGAGAACGTCAATATTTCTGTCGCAATTTACGGTATAATATATAGAGTGTGTATTTTAATATGAGTTCTTAATGGTTTATAGCTCTTGCAAATACATTGTTCATTCCCTATTTTATTCACTTCACTTTTTACGAGAGTGTAAACGCCTTTCATTAGTAAATCGCACTAGTAGAAAATTGAAATGCATCGAAAGTACTACCCATTTCCGTAAATCATCAATAATCTTCTTCAAAAGAACAATACTTAATCATTTCAATATTTGGCGAATCGAGTTTGTGCAACCTCTTAAAGTAAGACAAAACAATATTATCGAATTGCTTGTACAATTAATTTCAGAATACGCACAATCTTCGTGTAAAACTATTCGCGTTCTGTTATTTGTGTGCTGTAATCGTGGTGTTTTCTCATCGTCGTTTTATTATCGTGATTATTGCTAAATGTTAACCTACAAAGTTCAATATTTTTTCAAAACATTTGAGGCGATATGTTTGTTTTTACGCTTTCTCGCATAGTTTATTTTTCGTGTATATAAACGTCTTATCTCTCAATATTTTGAAAAGTGAGAGCATGTACACTAATATTTGTGCTCAGTACGTTTACAGAAAAGTCTTTCATTTTTGGTACTACGTAGACAAGTCTTTATTAAATGTTAATGACATGGAATGTAAATTCTGTACCAATGAGTTATATTACATACCACTGAAGAACTTGAATATTCACACCTTGTCTTTCGAGTAAGATGGAAATTATACTAATTTCATTAATGTTTTATTGCGTTAAAAGACTTTAGCGGTTTTTGCATGGCATTATTCCATTCCTTTGATTTTTAAACGGGAAAAACGATATTTCAAAAGTTATTTACATAACGACATAAGTGAAATTCTTGTCGTAGCGGTTTCTCTAACAATTCATTTCTCGTTTGAATATACAACGAACTTTATTCATAACTCTATTCGCGAACTGAGAACGTAAATATTTCTGTCGCAATTTACGGAATAATATTTACAGATGGTATTTTAATATAAGTTCCTTGTGTTTATAGCTCGTGCAAATACATTATTCACTCTCTATTTTATTCACTTTCCTTTATACGGGAGTGTAAGCGCCTTTCATTAATAAATCGCACTAGTAGAAAATCGAAATGCATCGTAATTACTACCCATTTCCCGAAATCATCAATAATCGTCTTTAAAAAAACACGTAATCATTTCAATATTTGGCGAATCGAGTTTTGGCAACCTCTTAGAGAAAGACACAAAACAACATTATCGACTTGCTTGTACAAATAAATTTCTTAAGTTTTCGTTTCTCCTTGTATACGGAATGTTCATATTACTGTAGTTGCGAAATGAGGCCTTTCCATATTTATTATTTTTTAAAGTTCCGAATACGCACAATCTTTCTGTAAACCAATTCGCGTTCTGTTATTTGTGTGCTGCAATCGTGCTGTTTTCTCATGTCGTTTTATTATCGTGATTATTGCGAAATGTTAACCTACAATGATCAATATTTTTTTTAAACATTCGAAGCGATATGTTTGTTTAAACAATTTTTTGTATAGTTTATTTTCCGCGTATATAAACTTAGTTTATCTCCGAATATATTTCGAAAGGAAGAGCTTGTACACTAACATTTATTCACAGTACGTTTGCAGAAACGTCTGTCATGTTAGGTACAACGTACACAAGTCTTTATTAAATGTTAATGACATGGAATGTAAATTTTGTACCAATGAGTTATAGTACATACCACTGAAGAACTTAATTATTCACACTTATTCTTTCGAGTAAGATGCAAAGTATACTAATTTCAATAATTTTTTATTGCGTAAAAATACTTTCAGTGTATTTCAAGTCATTATTACATTACTTTCGTTTTTAAACCTGATAAACGATATTTAAAAAGTTATTTACATAACGTCATAAGTAAAATTATTGTCCTAACGATTTATCTAACAATTTCTTTCCCGTTTGATTCATAACTCTATTCGTGAACTGAGAACGTCAATATTTCTGTCACAATTTACAGTATAATATATAGAGAGTGTATTTTAATATGACTTCTTAATGGTTTATAGCTCTTGCAAATACATTATTCATTCCCTATTTTATTCACTTCACTTTTTACGAGAGTGTAAACGCCTTTCATTAGTAAATCGCACTAGTAGAAAATCGAAATGCATCGAAAGTACTACCCATTTCCGTCAATCATCAATTATCGTCTTCAATAGAACAACACTTAATCATTTCAATATTTGGCGAATCGAGTTTGTGCAACCTCTTAAAGTAAGACAAAACAATATTATCGAATTGCTTGTACAATTAATTTCTGAAGTGTTCGTTGCTCCTTGTGTGCGGAATGTTCCTATTTCTGTAGTTGGGAAATGAGGTCTTTCCCCATTAATTATTTTTAAAAATTCAGAATACGTACAATCTTTGTGTAAAGGAATTCGCTGTCTGTTATTTGTGTGCTGTAATCGTGGTGTTGCTCATCGTCGTTTTATTATCGTGATTTTGGGAAATCTTAACCTATAATGTTCAATAGTTTTGTAAAACATTCGAAGCGATATGTTTGTTTAAACAATTTCTTGTATAGTTTATTTTCCGCGTATATAAACTTAGTTTATCTCCCAATATATTTCGAAAGGGAGAGCTCGTACACTAACATTTATTCACAGTACGTTTGCAGAAACGTCTTTCATTTTAGGTACAACGTAGACAAGTCTTTATTAAATGTTAATGACATGGAATGTAAATTCTGTACCAATAAGTTATATTACATACCACTGAAGAACTTGAATATTCACACCTTGTCTTTCGAGTATAAGGCAAAGTCTACCAATTTCATTAATTTTTTATTGCGTAAAAAGACTTTAGTTTTTTTGCATAT
>BLKR01012955.1:0-14790 GCA_011170035.1 Teleogryllus occipitalis | reverse complement strand
CAGACGGACGGGCAGACGGACGGGCAGACGGACGGGCAGACGGACGGGCAGACGGACGGGCAGACGGACGGGCAGACGGACGGGCAGACGGACGGGCAGAGGGACGGGCAGACGGACGGGCAGACGGACGGGCAGACGGACGGGCAGACGGACGGGCAGACGGACGGGCAGACGGACGGGCAGACGGACGGGCAGACGGACGGGCAGACGGACGGGCAGACGGACGGGCAGACGGACGGGCAGACGGACGGGCAGACGGACGGGCAGGCGGACGGGCAGACGGACGGGCAGACGGACGGGCAGACGGACGGGCAGACGGACGGGCAGACGGACGGGCAGACGGACGGGCAGACGGACGGGCAGACGGACGGGCAGACGGACGGGCAGACGAACGGGCAGACGGACGGGCAGACGGACGGGCAGACGGACGGGCAGACGGACGGTCTGAAGGATGGCCAGACGGACAGGCAGAAGGAAGGCCAGACGAACGGGCAGAAGAACGTATTGCTTTCAATTGCTTTTTCGGCATCAAGGACAAACAAAACAAAAATTCTGGGTCACCACGTGTTAGAGGTTTTTTCCCTTTAATTTAGCAACTCCATTTATCCACTTTTTCGTGGTCAGAGACCGGCAATGAATTTTTTTGTGCCGAAAATACTCCGTTTTTTCGCGCAGCATTACATCATTTTTTCTATACTACATATATTTCTATGTAGTACGTCTTCGAGAAAGTAAAAAGGAGATATTGATTATTGAATCGTGTTCAACGTAAAAGTTCACAGGGGACTAAAACTCCAATCTCAACATTAAATCTTTGGGAGCGCATGAGCTGCGACTCTAACATACTTCATCCGTCGTGTTCTATACGATGGACCTGTTCTATCTAAGATCAGAGTGGAATCTAAGGGTAGAGGTTTCGCAGTCACGATAAGTATTCATTTTTCGCTGTCCCGTTTTGAACACTAATATAGTAATAGGAAGGGCAAGAATCTTTCTTGTACTATTCATTTGGAAAAGTCGTGTACTTTCATTGTGATATTGAATTGTAAAATCATTGTACTTTTTACAAATACTGAAATTATACTGAACGAAGTTTCGACGTTTATTTTATCGTTTAGCATATCAAATTCCATGTCTTCTTTCCATATCAAGAATATTATATCGAAGACCTTGAAGGACATAATCCCACCAATGAGGAGACTAACGGTCAGCCGTAAACTACAGGCGATCATATTCGTAAGGACACTTCCTCAAGAGTACAGTGAGGCACAACATGGTCTTTAAATGCGGAGTGTTCGCCTTTGCGCTGTGTGCGGTAGTATTGGTTGTTTTGGGACAGAGGATAAACGCACAATATGACGACTGCCCACCCCCGTCGTCCGCTCCAATTTACTGTTTTCGGTACTACGACGATTGCAACAGCATCTGGCCATGTGCAGATGGACAAACGTGTTGTCCGCATACTTGTGGAAATTTCTGTTATCAAGAATAGCGCCTTATACAATTTCCACTGATGAAATATTCGCAAGAGGTAAGAAACACAATTTTTTTTTAGAAGTATTGCGGAGGAACTAAATCTAAACAAGAGTTACGAATGTGGTCTGGAATGTTATAACTTTATCGTATTCATAAGTATACACGGCTGTAATGAACGTAGTATAAAGAAAGTTATATAATGCTGCGAGAAAATGGATTTCGAGATTTCAACGGAAGTACACGTTTTGGGGTCCCTTTATAGCAAAAAAGTGCTTTTTTTCAAAACGTCCGTCCGTCGGTTTGTGAACAATACTAGCGCCTAAACCACGCGTACGATCTTTTCCAAATTGAAGACATCCCTATCTATCTGACTCTAGTTGAGGCTTAAGGAAAGTAAAAAAAATTGCTACGAGAAAATCTGTGCCGATTCTGGTTTTCTGTACTTTGTACATACAGATATTAGAGAAAGTTGTATAATGCTCAAAACAAGTTGGTGTCAACATTTTGACGGAAATGCACGTTTTCAGATCCCTGATACCTCAAAGGCGTTTCTGCTTTAAGCATCTGTCTGTCCGTTTATCTATCGTTTATCTACCTTCGAAACTTATAAAATTGTTTAGAAATTCTAGTAAATGGTCTTTTAATTACATCATATACATTTAAGATCATCGCAAATGTAATTTTGATTAAAACTGATGAACTTTAAAAAAATTAAAGTTGCATTCGGGCAAATGATCCATTGAAGGTCTTGTCGGCAGAATAATTAGCGTATCAGCTACACAAAGCCACGTTTTTGACCCAGATCTGACAAGTATTTTTTTCAGTTTGGGACACTCTCAGTAGGCATGAATTGGGTCGTCGAGGAGAGTCAAGTAACCAGACACTGCCCGCGAAAACATGCAGATTCAAATTAGAGAAATGGGGTTCTCGATATCGACTGTTGCAACTCCAATTTCATGGAGTAACGTTATTCGAGTTTCGAAAATAGGCCATTTTCAAATGTACAAGAATTCCTGGATGAATATTGAAAATGATTTGTGATGAAAAGTTGGAAATAGCTTCCACTTTCTCCTACCTTCTTGAACATCTCTTTAAAAGGAAAAAAATATTACTATTGTTCTCCGAGGTAAGCGTAAAATGAGAAACTGCCATAATTTTTTTTAAAAAAGAGAATATTTTTATAAAAAAAATTAAGAATTTCCATTTATCAATTTATTTTCAAAATGTATAAGTTACAATAATTCAAGTATCACCATGCCATTGATGAAAGTAACTAAACATTAGGCTGTAACTAAACAGTAGCGTGGTATATGTACGCAATTTCATATCATCAACATTATGCAATAAAATAAACAAACAAATAAATATACAAAATATTTTCATGGAGTAAATTCCATGTATAAGACACTAGTCAACAAATATCTAGAGATTTGTTAAGTTGATACCACTGCTTTACTTTATAGTAATTATTTATAAGAATTTTAAAAGATATATAATATTATAAGAATAATGTTTCTAATATTTTTATGCTTTCTTGGAGAACTAGACACATTTTGCAATTACAAACTTTTACTTTTTAGTTCATTTTTCTACTTTGTAGCGTAATGTGAGTTTATACTCATTGAACATAACACTGTCCAAAGCCTTTGTAATTTTCTTGTAATAGTAAGAAAATGAAATGCTATATTTATATATGTATTTACTATATACAGTCCATTTAGATGCGATTTAAATATTCTAGTACATGTGATGTGATGGGTCGTGCATACGGTAAAATTCAATAAGTACAAACAAAGGAAAGAATTTCGCGTTGCTAAGAATGACACACCTGTTGTTTTGGCCACAAAAATACAGAAGAACCAACAAGATCTTTGAAACGATATTGGAGAAGATATAAACAAGTGACGAATGTCTGTCTGAAAATATTGTTACGGTATGTAAAAGATCAGACAGATCTGTCTGTAGAATTAGATAGATCTGTCTGTAGAATTAGATATCCGAAAGAGAGATTGAAGATTTTGTCCAACTTTTATGTGTTTTGATTAGGAATTCAAAGACCGGTTTATAGATTTTTAATGTGAACTTAACAATTTCCGCCTCTCATCCCCAATGTCTCGAATTCCCATCCACCGTACTACAGAACTTTCTTCACGTTCGAAGCCGGCCATGGGTTTGCGTGTTTTGGCATGATACCACAGACTCAATCACCATGTAGCTAGACCCTTACATTTACTATCCCCGTCCAGACGTGGGATACACGCCTTAAAATGGGTATTTACAGTAAGGATGGCCTGTGAGTACCTCGGCAGAAGTAAAATACGGAATTGGGCTCATAGCTTCGTCAGACAGATGAGAAGGGACAGGGCCCGCCAACCCCCATCAAGAACCTACAACAAAAGAAGTATCTCGAGGCAATTCATTCTCAGTACTGGACCCGCCTATCACTGATTTGCTGGGCAACGCTACTCCTAATTGCATGGAGGTACGCCACAAAACTCAAATGATTCGGTAGATTTAACCCTGAAGTGTATTACTTATTTTCTCAAAGACATCATGAAACTAACGGGGCTAAAACAGCGCATACTTTTTTGCCTTTAGTAATAGTGATGTAAGCACATCTCAGTCATTAGTTTTTGTAAAACTCTTTTGAAATCTTAGAACAGATGAAAAAATTAAATACTTTTATGCAATAGATTTTTTATTCAATACTTTAAATGAAATTATATTTCTGGCATTAAATTCATTGAATATGGTAGGAAGTGTATTCACGAACATATCGGATGAGCAATACCTTTATACTGAGCTTTACCTTATTTGAAGATCTGTTTTTGATGAACACATTTCCATAAGCAAAAAATGTAGCTTTATAATTGTAGTTGTAGAAAGATGCTGAAAAAATTTTGAATATTTTCAATTTTCGAAAAATTAGAGTTATAATGATAATTAATGATAGCATTATTATTAATAATTAATTATAGCATTATTATTATTAATTAATGATAACATTATTATTAATAATTAATGATATTATTATTATTATTATTATTATTATTATTATTACTAATATTACCGGTTAAATTACGAAGAATTGGGATATTTTTTATAATAATTCATTAATTTACTCTTTACTTACTTGTCAAAATAACAATTTTCTGTTTATCTATTCCACCTCTAATGATTTAATTAGTTTTTTTCATTACATCTAAGAAAGCGAATGATTTTCATATACCAAACGTATCAAATACAACCTGATGCTTTCCATTTTCAGACAGCAGATAAATCTGTATCTCAATATACGTATCTGTTTCTGCTTACTAACGACAACAATAATTCGCTCGTGTTGAATATCACTAATATCCTTACATAAATTCCCAGTACCCGTGGGTGTAAACAAATGACTATGCAACAGCCTCTAATGAATAAGGTTAGATCAACATCTCAGGACAATACTACGACTAGAGGACCATCTCTAAATATATCACTGACCGCGCATATCCTGGTCGAATTCCACTGTTGGAGATACTTGGGTAGTATCAGTAGTAACCGCGCCGTTTTCCAACTTCGTGGAATGTTAAAAAAGAGCATATGTATACATAAAATACAAGTAAAAATACAAATAAAATATAAGAACAAACGTTCTTAAATTTATTTCTCTAAATCCCGCCAATTCGTATTTTCTGTTTAAAGCGTCAAAGCGTTCAGGGCAACTTGACTACATAGTGCTTTATTGTGGCGAGGCGATGAACTACAAAAAGGGGTGATTTCGTTGGGTTCCCCGTGCCACGGACTTTTGCTTATGACATCGACCTTGATATCACTGTGTTGCAGTATAATAGCGTTAATGAATCATATCGTCAGGGACATTGAGAGACAAGCATCGAACTTTGCTTTACTTTTTTCGCGACAAAATTCACTAAGTAATATAGCATACATATGTTTTTTTTTAAACATCGTGCTTCCGATTCAACGATGTATTGAGTGAACACTAAAGTTTCCAAAACATGTTTTAGAACAGCTTGAGAAGGAAAAAAAATTTAAAAAATAGGAAATTTTCATATATCAAAGACATTTTTAATAAGGCGTATATTTTTAAGCAAAACTGCCGAAACTGTCTGAACTCAGCAAAAGAACAGCCAAGTTGATTTCAGCATCTACAGAATTCACGAAAAATCAGGAAATGGCTTCTCTACATCGTGTTAAGTTTGAATGAATATGAGATGTCACGTAGCTTCTTTTTGTGCGTTATATTACATTGCGAATTTTAGGCAACATTAGAATGTAAATGTGAAAACAATGCAACAAATTTTCGCTAAACATAACATGCTAAGAAATGTTAATGGATTTTTTTACAAATTAGAAACCATGGGTAAAAAATCCAGGAAATCCTTATACTGTTGGATAAGTTTCCCCGCACTCCTGGGTCTGTAGCTACTCAGATCTTGATTTCATCGCCTGGGAAACCACTATTATATCTGACGCCGTTAACTTAATAAAAAATAGTAATAAAAAGAGCAATTAAATTCAATTTTTGAGTTTTGAGTCTAGTTTTTGTATGTGAGGAAATATGCGGGGATGTGGAGTTTCAGAAACGTTTCTTAAGCAGTATTCCAGAACCTAAAACATATTTCATCTTTCTGTTAAATTTTTGGAGATTAAGCTCGTCTAGGTACTCTCACTCCGTAGCATTCACGAATGGATAGAAATGAGCGGAAACGAGAAAATGAGTAAAGTTAAATTGACGTGTCGACAAGTCCGTCAAGATGTGTCTGTAATGCTTTAAAATGTCGTTCAGGGGGTTGGGCGACGACATTGACACAGTATGAAGGTATTTTCACTTTTAAAACTGTGATTTGCAAAGTGCAGAATGTTCGCAGGCAGACTACCGTCATGAGGTACATATAAAGTTTTAACGTATAGTTCAAAGGCAGTCCGAAGTTGAGACACAGTTCGAAACTATTTTCACTGTTAAAACTATGATTTGCAAATTTCACAAAGCTCGCAGGGACGTTATAACAAAATATACGCAGACGGAATGTCCGTAGTGGTGATGCGAATTAATATTCCGCAGACTCATTGTGAACATTAGTGTAGTAATAGGAAGGGCGAGAATGTTTCTGGTACTATTTATTACGAAAAAATCGTTTGTGCATTGTATTTATGAATATTCATTGGTTCACAAATACAGAAAGTATAATTATCGACGAGGAAACGAAGTTTCGACGTTTATTTTATCGTGTGGCATATCAAATTTCATGTCTTCTTTGCGTATCAAGAACATTATATCGAAGACCTTGAAGGGCATAATCCCACCAATGAGGAGACTAAGAGTCAGCCTTTAACTACAGGCGTTGATACTCGTAAGGACAATTCGTCAAGAGTACAGTGAGATTCAACATGGCCTCGAAATGCGGAGTGTTCGCCTTGACGCTGTGTGCGGTATTGGTAATTTCGGGACTGACGATCAACGCACAACATGACGACTGCCCACCCCGGCCGAACGTTACAATTAATTGTATTTGGTACCACGACAATTGCAACAGTACCCAGCCGTGTGCAGATGGCCAAACTTGTTGCCCGAGTACATGTGGAAATTTCTGTTATCAAGAATAGCGCCTTATACGATTTCCGGTGACGAAATATTCGCATGAGGTAAGGATACAAACAAATTCGTTTAGGAATATATGTGGAGAAACTAAATCTGAGCATAAGATACGTATTTTGTATATATATATATATATATATATATATATATATATATATATATATATATATATATATATGAGATAGTTGGGAAACTCCCGTATATGGGCTTTAAATTACATTACATACATTTTTTTCAAAATAAAATTTTCGCGTAATTACATTCAAGTATACATACGTATATTCGGAGTAATATACGAAGTATAGAGAAAGTTATGTAATGCTGCGGAAAATCGATTACGACACAGGAAAATACAGGTTTTGGGGTCCTCTGATATGAAAAAAGTTTTTATTCCAAAACGTCCATCCATCTATCCGCCCGTGAACACTACTGGCGTCCAAACCATGCGTGGGATTTTTTCAAAATTAAAGAAGCCCCTGTCCATTTGGCTCTCGATGAAGCTTTGAAATTTCTAAGAACACTCCTTAAAATTTGGGAGTTCTTTACATGAAGCCACCCGGACATTTTCAAAGTTTTCTCAAAAATCGCTACAAATTTTTTGTTTATATTTCTTGCAAGAAGAGATTAAAATTATTTTATAAAAGGGGCATTGGTGCGATGTTCAGGTTTAACTCCGAATTTATGAAAATTGCAAAAGTTTGAATTTTTTCGGCGTCCTCCTACAACTAAACTAGAGGTGCTACAAAATGGCACAGACTTTCTCGTAGCAATTTTTTCTAATTTCCTTGGTGTGGTCTGGCTTTAAGTGTTTGTTTCATTTGCATTCCAAATGAAAATTTCTATTTAGAACGGTTTTATTATTTATTAATATTCTTGAAGTAACATTTTGGTTTTACTATTAGGGAACCAAAAAGTTGAGAAAATGTCGAAAAATGTACTTTAGGCAATGATAGACGGCAACTAACAAGAGGATGGGGCAAAACCGTCCACATCAAGACACACATGTGGCCACGCCACATGTGACCATCCACGCCAATCCACATCAAGGAAATTAGACAACTTGAACACGAGAAAGTCTGCCATTCCCTAGTAGCGCTAGTTTTCATTTAAATCGAGAACATTTTCCATTGATATGTAAATAAGATTTTTCGTAAACATACCTGTTACTATTCGAGTTCTAAAAGTTTTTGTTTTACACTTGTACGTAGCTTAATATTCTAAAATACGTGTCTCCAATACTATTTTGATTATAGTTTATTAATTCTCAAAAAGTAAATGTAAGGACCCGATGGCAGAATAATTAGTGTACCAGGTGCAGCAAAACAACGGTTTTAAGTTCAAATCCCCGATCGGACAAGTCTTTTTACGGATTGGATCATACTCAATCACTCATGAGCTGGGCCAGTTAGTTAGTTAATGCTTTATTTGACGTTGCGAGATTCGGGCGATCAGGTCCGCTCTTCGGCTCACCACGCAAATTTCGTTACGCTTTTTTCACCATCTAGCGGAAAAGGAAGGTATTATCTCGAGAGTAGAAGAAGGCGAAGGCTTAGAGGCTTCTTTTAGGGTTGAGTATATTTTATATACAGGAAGCTTACTCACTTACTCATAACTTATTAGATGGGACAGCCAGCTTTACTTCCACACCGAAGGAAGTCGTACGAAGGATTTTTTCGCCCCTACAAATCCATTTGGCTTCGATCGGGTTTGAACCCGTAATCTTGGGTACAACCGCCGGATATACTGACCGTTTTAACAAGGTCGGAAAGATTTTTTTTTTTTTTTTTTTAATAGTTTTTATTTCCTTGTTCGACATTATTATGCCTTTCAAGGGTTTTTATGATACATAGTATACAATGTTGTGTAATTACATTTCCTCATGCATGAACAATGGTAGAAGACTAATATTTACATTATAAACAATAACAACTAAGGATACCCAGGAAGGGTCCTTCAGGAAAATACATACAATATTTGAATTAGAAACATAAATATTTAATTTAGAAATGTTGTAACCTGCTTTACAGCTAATTAAGGAGGATGTAGTAGGTCTTTAGAATATCTTGATTTTATTCGTGGAAAAAGATTGGCTGATTTACCTAGAGTGTACAAAGGAGTGGCTGGGCAAGATGAAAGAGAAGAGTAGAAATTAGAAGAAAGTTTTAGAATCCAAGTTTTCAGAGGTTCTATAGATAGTTCTTTTAAAATTTGATCATTTCTGATATACCATGGAGCTTTTAAAATATTTCTTAAAAATTTATTTTGCAATACTTCCAGTTTTTGAAGGTTGTTTTTAGCGGCACCTCCCCAAATTGGGCAGGCGTAGGTCAGTGAAGGTCGTATAATGTATTTAAATATTATTAATGCTGATTCTATTGATAATTTTGATTTTCTATTTATGAATGGATACAATTTTAGAATTTTTATATGTGTGTTATTAGCTATTGATGTTATGTGGTTTTTCCAGGTTAATTTGGTATCTATTTGAAGTCCAAGATATTTAACAGGGGTGTCATTTGGAAGCCATTTAACTGCATGGTTATTAATTATTAAGGGATATGTGAGATGAATCCGTTTTAAGGAGAAAATTTTTGCTTGAGATTTTTGGTGATTTATTTTTATTTGCCAATCATTGAACCAAGACATGAGGAGATTTAGGTCATCTTGGAGATTGTCTCTACCTAGAAGAAGATCACTATGAGTGGTAAATATTGCAGTGTCGTCCGCAAATAAGGCAATTTCTGAGTGTAAGAGGTAAGGCATATCAGAAATAAAAACATTAAAGAGCATAGGTGATAAAGGAGATCCTTGGGGAAGTCCAGCTTGTATATTGTGATCAGTTGAGAGAGTGTTATTTATTTGAACTTTGAATCTTCGATTAACTAAAAAGGATTTTATTATGTTTTGTAAGTAATTTGGGAAACCAATATTTCTCAATTTAAAAAGTAGTCCATCATGCCAGATTTTATCAAATGCTTTTTTTACATCTAGAAATATAGCAAGAGTATGACGTAATTTTTGAAAATTGGTGGCAATATAGTCTGTTAAACGTAACAATTGATGCGTAGTAGAATGGTTATGTCTGAAACCAAATTGACTACTAGGAAGAATATTATTTTGATTTAAAAATTTATTAATCCTCGTTAAGATTGCCCTTTCAAAGATTTTTGAAAAATTTGGCAGCAAACTAATTGGTCTGAAATTTTCAGGTTCAGTTTGATTTGTGTTGGGTTTAGGAATTGGCAGGATAAGTGCAGTTTTCCAGGAGTTTGGAAAGTAGTCGAGTCTAAAACATGCATTATATATAGCTGTTAGTGAACTGAGGATGGGATATGGTAAATGTTTAATTACAATATTAGGAATTAAATCTAAGCCTGGTGATTTCTTGTTTTTAAGTTTGGAAATTATGTATTTGACTTCAGATGGGGAAATAAATTTAATTCTTTCAGGAACTGTATGAAGTGGTTTGGCTAATGATTGGACTATGTTTTGGGTAAAGGAAATATTAGAAAGGAGGTTATTAGTAAAAGAGAGTTCGAAATGATTTGCCAATAGTTCTGCTTTTTCAGAATCAGTAGTTGCTAATGTGTTGTTATTATTATTTTTTAATGTGAGTAATTGTTTTTTCTCATTTGTTATATTTTTAATTGCAGACCAGAGGGAAGCAGAGTTAGGTTGAAGCTGGGATACATAGTTTCTAAATTTAGAGAACCTGTATTGTTCTAGTTTATTTTTAACTTCATGAGTAAGGCGATTTAAAGTAGTTTTAATATCAGGATCTCGAGTGATTTGCCACTTTCTACGAGTTACATGCTTGAGAGCAATTAAATTTAATATTTCTTTTGGTAGGACAGGTGTGACTGATTTGTTAGAATTATTACTTGTCTTTGTTGATAATTTAATAGCTTGTAATATATTTCTTTGCATTTTTAAAAGTTCAGCATCTACATCAAATGGAGTATGGAGAGAAGTAGGATAATTATTTGTTTGAAGCATACATGACTGGAAAAGTTTCCAATTTACTTTACCTTTAATTAGGGAATTAGAATGGGTCTGCTGTGGAATAACATTATTAAAGTTAATTAATACAGGATTGTGATCCGAGTTTAATGCTGGTATGCAGTATTGTGTGAGTGGGAAGTTTAAATTTTGTGAGACTGCAATGTCCAGAATATCTGGAGAAATGGTATTATTATATGAATAATGGGTAGGTTGAGAAGGGGCATGAATTGTCCAGTTATTCATAGTTGCTAGATTAAATAATAATATACCTTGAGGGGTAGTCGTTTTACATCCCCATGCTTGGTGTTTTGCATTGAGATCTCCAATTAGTAATACTTTATCATTATTATTGAAGAGTAGTTCCAGGGTGTTTTTAGGTATTTTTTTATTTGGGGGTTTGTAAGCTACTATTATTGTTAATTTTCCGACTGATAAATTTATTGTTATTGCTGTTATTTCTAATTCCTTGGAGGTAGGTACAAATATTTGTGAATGTTTGATTTTTCTTTTGATTACTATTGCTACCCCACCCCCACCATGTAAAGAAGCTCTATCTTCTCTGTATGTGATATAATTTGGAATATTAACTTTTTTAGCATTGTTTAGATGTGTTTCCGTAATACACGCTATGTCAATTTTTTGGTCATTTAGAAAATGTTTGAATTCATTTATTTGACGAAATAGTCCGTTGGCATTCCAATTTAATAATTTTATTTTATGGAGATCCATTATTGATTATTCTTGGCAGTACTTCTATTATTATTTGCTGAATTTGTGGAATTAATATATTTAAAATCTGAGTTGTTAAACTTGGAATATATTTATTAAAATCTATTGTAGTAGGTGGGGATGGAACAAAGTTATTTTCAAGATACGTTTGTGAATTTCTTGAGAGTGATGGTAGACGAGGGAAATTCTGTAAATTATTAATCAAAGGAGGAGGAGAAGTAGGGGAGGGTGGAGTTTTGGAATTTCTAGTTGGTCTTTGGTAGTATTGATGTTGATTTTGAAGGGGGTTGAAAATTAAAGGATTTTGGACTGTATTTCCAATTGAATTTGAACTAGATTTTGAATTACTATTTTTGAAGAATCTACATCCTCTATAATTCGCTGTGTGATTTTCAAGACAGTTCACACATTGAGGTAGAGAATTTTTAGGTTTTTTACATTTAGTATAATGATGTTTTTCTATACATCTAACACATCTTGGTTCCAGTTTACAGTTTGCTTGTGTATGATTAAATAACTGACAATTTTTACATTGAATTGGTGAGATTTTGTTTCGAAATTTGACTTTTACAACACTATTGAATAATTTTCTTAATTTGATTATCTCCCTACTTTGATCACTGTCTAAGAGTTCCACTGCACACATTTCTAAGGCTTCTCTTTTTTTCCCAAAGAGTCTGTAAACAGTATTTACTGAGAATGTTTGACCTAATTCTAACTTAATTTCTTCGTTAGTATACGAAGTTGGTATGTCGTAAATAATAGCTGAAAGTACTCTTTTTTTGGATCCCTATAAGTAAAATAATGAATGTTATTTTGGTCACAATGTTTTCTGTATTTTCTGTAGTCTTCTATTGTTTGGAAAAATATAGAAACATAGTCGTTTTTAATTTTAGTACTAAACTCATTATTTACTATTTGCTTAATTTCTAAGATAAATGAATTGAAATTTCTTAGGGTATCTGAAGTTTTACTAATATTTATTGGGGGTATTTTTGCTGGTTCTAAGTTCGGAATAGTACTATCAGATTCATCTGTAACTTCATGGAGTACTTGAAACGGGTTATCAGTGGGAATATTATATACGGGAGGTAAATCTTGCGAACCGGCACTTTCTTCACTGCTCATACCTCGTTTACGTTTTGAACTATTATAATCACTTTGATGAGAACTTTCACTTAGATGAGATGCACTAATTTGAGTAGGATTTTGTAACTCACTTGGGACGTCCATTGGATTGAGAGAAGTATTTTGCTGAAGTAGCCGTTGAAGTTCCTGCGACTGTTGTCTTAGAAATAGTATTTCATGTTCCAAGGCTTGAATTTTTGCTTCTGGAGATGTGATTGCGTCAGTATTGTAATTAGGATTTTGAACCATGTTTAAATTTAAGTCGTTGCAGTTTGGAATAGGAACGCACTGGTGAGCAGTTAAAAGCGCCGACGAGATGGCCTCGGGTAACGATGGAGGGGGCTCCATCTTGGGAGACCCAAGGTTCGCCCCTCCTATCAATACAAGGCGTTGGCGATTTACCTGATAATCCGGCAATTATTGATGGCTCACAGAAATAAGTTGGTCCACCTCCCAGCACGCACTCCCCACTTACAACTGACACGATTGTAGTTGAGCTTCCACTAGCTCGGAAACACAACACTTTATAAAACTGGCACTGGTAACGGTAGCAGAGCTCGACCTCAGAACGTCTGCACTGCTCGGCGTCACAGACCGGACTGGTCGGAAAGATGATTTAAGTAACTAGGCGCTACCTGAGGAAAACATGAAGATGACCGAAAGCACCCGTTACTGGAATATAGTCCAGTGTCTGTGATGAATTCCATGAAGAATAACAGCTTAGGTTTTTCGCAAAAAAGTTCTGAAAAGTTTGAGAAAATTGAGTTTAAAAGCCACTTCTGGGCGCAAAATTCACAAGGGTTGCCGCAATACAAGAGACACTACGGGTTCTCCTACGGTTCTGGGGGTTCCCTCATTTCTCTCGTGTGACAGTGAAACTTGAAATGTGGGAGGACACCATCGTCAGCCGCACACTAAAGTACTAAAATTATCAAGTGTTTGATGGCGATGAGAACTAGTCAAGCAATCTAGTGAATAGTCCATGCTTAAAATGCAGTTAATTCAAAATAATTGCTATAGTATTCAGCACGTAAAAATAAACACTGAACAATATCCTAGAGTTACAAAAAACAAATCTTCTGGAATGTGCCACCTCTTATATTTTGTATTTCTTGAGAATGAACTTTTGTCCTGTGATTTATATAGCCACATAAAAGGTTGTATCCATAGTCTATTCTTTGTAAAACGAGACAACAAAAAGCATTTTGTGGCTTAAATTCATAAAATGTAGTTTGTGTCCAGATTTCTAATGATCCTGAGAGCGAATGCTTATCAGGTTGTTAGTTTGCTTCTGAAAAAAAAAATGTTTGACACCTACCCCAAACGTCAAATGCAGAATATATCTCTTTTTGACCTAAGTTTTTATTGTAAATGTTATTGTGTAATACTTTTTATCTTTATTTTTACAGAATCGAGTCACAAGATTTCGTTCCCAAGTGCATTAAATACATCAAGGAAGATTATAATTGGAAATAAATGCATTACATGCACTGTGTTTTCTTTTCATTCTACCCTTTGTTTAAGTCCTTTCGTTAAGTATGACTATTCATTTCCTATAAACCTTATCAAGGCCTTCTCATGTTTGTCAAAAAGTTATATGTTTCTTTTTAAATCTACCGTCTCATGCAGAAATATTATATTTCACATGTGGAAATGTATTCTCATGGAACATTAAGTAAATGATTTCGAATGACAACAATTCAATTTACACATACATTGTGGCTACATAGGTAATTTAAACTAGCGATCTGCAGAAACAAAAATACGTCTGAAGAAAACCACACGCGTTTTCCCCAAGTAGCACGCACACGTCTACAAGAACAAAATTCCTCAGACAGCACTTCAATACATTG
>BLKR01012954.1:0-14799 GCA_011170035.1 Teleogryllus occipitalis | reverse complement strand
CCCTGCCCCTGCCCCTGCCCCTGCCCCTGCCCCTGCCCCTGCCCCTGCCCCTGCCCCTGCCCCTGCCCCTGCCCCTGCCCCTGCCCCTGCCCCTGCCCCTGCCCCTGCCCCTGCCCCTGCCCCTGCCCCTGCCCCTGCCCCTGCCCCTGCCCGTTGTTCCCTGAACGATGTTCGTAACGGTTAGTTATGTGGTATCAACTGAGTGAGAGCGAGGTATTTAATAATGTTTCCTTGAAAGTTCTGCTGCAGAGATAATACAATGGGATAGCGTTCCCTTGTATATGTGTCCCATTATATGTATATGTCCCTTGTATATGTATCTGTGTCCCATTAGTTCAGCACCTGATTACGTAACAAAACGAGTTACGAAACGTTGTGTAATTGTTGAAATAAATGATTGTCATAAAAAACTTTGGATACTTTTATTTGTTCACTTATTTAATTTTTAAAAAAATAATGAAGGAGATTAAGAAATATAAAAAGAATATTTTCATTCTCAGTGTGTTTTCTACTGAAAAGTTTCGTTTTCATGCCAGTCACAAGATCAATTAAATAGTATAATTATTTATGAGATATGTTTTTCAATAAGTTTATGATGCCCTTACGTCTGTTCTAAAGCTTCCTTTTCATTAACACTAACAGGATCAACAACTATTTTACAAGACATCAGTGGCCATCTGTCTCCTGGGGAACTAACTGCAATCATGGGGCCTTCGGGATGTGGGAAGTCGTCACTCATGAATGTTATTGCTGGATACGCGTAAGTTTCTTTCCATATTTTGACCCAAAAGAATATATAAGGTATAAAAATAATAATGATTCAGTTGACATCAACATGACTTGGCTGATCTTATAATATCAGATTTAATTATGTATTGTGTTTGTATTGGCAATTTAGGATCGGAATAATCCGACTTGCCAGTTAGCGATGTTCCACAGCCGGGGATCTGTTTTTCTTAATTCTCCACTCCAGGGGAAAAGCATGTGACGAGCAAGACGTATTCCCATCAGCGTGCCTAGATTACCTGGCCTGCCTAAGCTTTTTCCTTCATTACTCAGCTATAGAATTGAACAATTATAGAATAACAAAAATGATAAATTATGTGTTACAAAGATAAATCACAGGAACATGTATATGACACTTTATTACACATTTATCGGCTTATAAACGTGTAATAAGATTTACCCAACTACGGGTAAAATTACCAGGGCTTAGTCTCTTCTAAAAACACACCAAACAAAATGTTCCTATGAGGCCCGCTGTAATACGCCGCCGGCGGCGCTAGCCGAATTCGTTTACTACCCTCCGTGAAGTCACGAAGGTTAAGCGAATTCGAGACTCGCGGGTTCCTGGTTGGGTGACCGACAAGGAACCCCGGTATCTAACGTCGTCGAGTCCCTGGCCGAAGGGATAAGAGGCACTGACTGACTCCGACATGACGAGACTCGACAAACACAGTAATTACACAACAGTAAAGTAATGATAGTAATTACTTGGTAACGGAGGATTACTCCAACGAAAGCGCTCAACGCCCAACAAGGGTTTAGAGACGCGTTGCGTCAACAACGATGCAACAAATTTTAAAAAACCCTCCTCTGCAGCTTTCTAAACAAACTTATCCTTAAAATTATAGATAATAATGTTATTCTTAACAGTTTTGACTGATTTCAATGCTTAACACATTTTCTGCACGTCCTGGTTTTGAATTTATTCATTGGATGTTGTTTCAATGTTCTCTAATTTAGCACACTTCCCCATCATTAATGTATTGAAGGAGTATCTCCAATGTTTGTATGATATTCAACTTCCAGAGGAAGAAATAGTTGTATTATTAAATGCGTTTTATCCAATGAGAAATTGAAATTTGATAAGATCGTCTAAAGACAGACAGCTGGTACTCCCATTGGCGGTTCCCTCAGTTCGTTTTCTGAGGAACTTTTTATTGTTTAAATAAAAAACAACATTGAATATTTCTTAACTACGTTAATGCACAGATCCCGACATACTGTTTATCCTAGAACGAGAGGTAATAAATCTCTCAACTTTCTACGTCACAATAAAAACAAGGCGCAGAATAAAAACCAAATTAAAACTATTTGGTTTCATAAGGACTGTGCCACCAAGAGGATACTGAATTTCTCTTCAACCCATCCACCCCCACAAAAAAGAGATGTAGTTTACAATTTAGTTGATACGGTTATAAAAGTATCCCACCCTGATTTTCATAAACAAAATCTCGCTAGAGTTTATCACATTCTTCAAGAAAATCATTTTTCTATAAACGTTATTAAGAGATAAGCTAGTATAACCCCTGGAAATAATAGAAATTGCTCGCATCGAGTCTGTAATCAGTGCGGCGTTGCCAAACCAACAATGGTCGCTGGATTCATATGCATACACATTTCGCAAATCAGCATTCTCGACAACAAAATGCTAATAAATTGAAAAATATTATAATTAAATATACTATTGTTATATTCATGAAAGCGACACGTTTTTACGCTAATTACTTCTCATTCCCGCACCTTACCATGTAAAGCGAAACGATCCATAAGTTTTCACATTTACCTCAATTAAATAAAGCAATTTAAAATTGATTTAATGTCTGAATAATATTAAACGTAATATTTCTTTTCAAGATTGGAATGACTACCTACAAGTACCTCTCAAATTTCTTTCAAGATTGACACCGCCTCAAACGAAGCGCAGGAATTGAAATTTATCATTCAGAATTTTTTCCAATTTTCGAAAATATGGTGCCCCGAAAATGGGACCACCACAAAATTCTTAGCGTTCTTTGCTACAGACGTGAATAAATTTTGAAAATATGGCGCCAATTCTGCGAAAATAATTGTTTACAATTTAAAATTCTTTTACGCAAAAAATACTAATATTTTCGAAAAATTAAGCATGACTTTATTTGAAAATCTATTTTTGACGATCACATTTCACTAAAACAAAAATATCTTCATAATTAAAGATGTAGGAAGACGCCGCAAAATTTTGAATTTTTGTAATTTTCGAAAAATCAGGATATCTAATGAACATGAGACCTGCACCATTCTCTAAAGCGTCCTTTATGCTATCCGAGAGCAAAATTTAATTTAAAAAAAAATTGCTGCCGTTTTGGAGAAAAATGTTTAAAAAAATTAAAACTTGTCTATATTTCACACAAAATTACGAAAAATACAAAATTACACAAATTTTCGAAAAATTATACCATTTTGTGACCTTATTTCAAATCTTCTTTTTAGAGTACAGATTTTATTAAAAAGATCTGTCTTAACTATTGTAGTTTTTGGCAGAAGCCGAAAGATAATTAAATTTTCACAATTCTCCAAAAATATGGAATTTAAACGAAAGTGAAACCTGCACCATTCTGTTGAGTGTTCTTCACTCTATCGAACAACAAAGTTTAATTAAAAAATTGGATCAATTTTTATGAAAATTTTGAAACTGCCCAAGGGTTTCATGTTAAGTACCCCTCCTCCCAAAAAAATTAAAATATCGATTTCAAATTCAGGACACCGTGTAATCAGCCAGACCAATTTTCGGAGAAATTCTGTTTACGATTTAGCTGCTAGCGTTGTTCACAGCAGACGGACAGACGTTTTCCATCAATCAATTTTTTAGTATCGAGGATCTACAAAACATGGATTCTGACAACAAAACGCGTTAGAGGAAGTAAATTACTATATATAGGCACAAGACTTTTCCACTTTTCCGTTGTCAGGACCCGACGATAAGGGTTTTTGTGTCAAAATGCGTCGTTTTGCCCGCTCCATTACAATTACTATGCTGTATAAGAAGTAGCGAAAAAGTATATATATATATATATATATATATATATATATATATATATATATATATATATATATATTGGGCCTCGACATCAGGTAAATTGATTGGACAATTTCAATTTTGGTGAAAATCCTACCAACAGTTTAGCCACTAGCGTTGTTCACAGACGAACAGACATTTTGCTCTCTACCAATTTTTCGGAATCAAGGACCAACAAAACGTGGATTCTGACTAAACGTGCTATTTAATACATGTAGCAACAAGTATTATGCACATTTTCAGTATTTGGGATTCTCAATACGAGTTGTTTTCTGTGGAAATATAGCCTCTTTTTTGCTGCAGCATTACAATATTTTCTCTACCAAGAAGTGTTCGGGAAAATAAAAATGTAAGAGGGTCAATGAAGAAAACAATTCTTTTAAACGGGTTGGGTGCCTGAAAGTGGGTGGGAATTTCTGTCCCAGAGCGAAAGCTCGTTCCCCATTCCCCACAGGAGTGCTTGTATAGTATTTTGGAAAGACGGAAAATGATGTGTCATACTTTCGGTATATAACAACCCTAGCCAATTGCCTGGCGAAAATATCCGACATTTACAGTCCTACTCTTATTACACATTAATTAGCCAGGCAATAACTATAATAAAGGTATATACTGAAATGGTTGTTGTAGTGGTCCCTGACAAATATGGGAATCAGAATTAATTAGTTTCACTGGGAACTTAGTGTCTCGATTAAAAATTGGTTAAGATTGGTCCAAAACATATCTCCTAGTACCTCGAAATGACAACAAGCGGTAATTATTTTGAATTACTTTAAAGACAAATTCCAATGAAGTGAGTATTAATATTTCAGTTTATTGGGGAATAATTACAACAAAATTGAAGTTTATTTCATTGTGTAAACATCAACTTATAGAAAACCAAAGAATAAGTAATAATAGATATTACCGTACGCGATTTGACTTATTAACTGATAATACTATTTACTTATCTAAGAAACCTCCCACGTATTATTATGTGTGCAAAGCGAAATAACGTTTATGTATATCAAACATAAGCTTGTTTTTCTTTTCAGGACGCGTGGTGTAACTGGTACAGTCCTTGCTAACGGAGAAGAGCGTGACTTACAAAATTTTTTCCAGCATTCGTGTTACATTATGCAAGATGATGAACTACAACCACTCCTAACCGTTCGAGAAGCCATGAATATGGCCGCTTATTTGAAGTTGGGGAACATTTCATCAGAAGTAAGAAATTTTCAAGTAAGTATTTAAAACTACCATATTGCTTTCTCAGCATGAAAGTACTTCACTTTGAACTGCAGAAATATAGAGATGGGGGAGGGATATCTCTTCTCAAATTTTTTTCCTTCATAAAATCTGCTCTTCAAATACGGTTCTTGAAATAAGTTTATGTTCACTTTTTCGATAATGTGAGTAGTTTTCGCATAATTTTGCGTTTAATTGAAGCAATTTAAACAATTTTCTCAAAATCTAATGCAAAATTTTTCTTTAAATTTTCTCATCGTATATCTGTAAAAATAATGGTGCTAATCCCATTTTCGGCAAGCTCTCTGTATTTTCGAAAATTGCAAAAAATTAACGAAGCAAAAGTACAATATTGAAAATCGAGATTTATGTTTTAAATAAAAATATTAACAGATAATTAAAACAATGATAAAATAACAGATGATTATAACAATGACAAACGATATTTAAAAAC
This sequence comes from Teleogryllus occipitalis, assembly GCA_011170035.1. Taxonomy (NCBI): domain Eukaryota; kingdom Metazoa; phylum Arthropoda; class Insecta; order Orthoptera; family Gryllidae; genus Teleogryllus; species Teleogryllus occipitalis. The sequence goes on along the minus strand of BLKR01012954.1, from coordinate 9,277 downwards.
GTTCATTTAGTACAATTTAAAAAATTATGCTTTAAGTTAATATAATTTATAAAAACATTTTTTTAAACGACATCAAATTTTCTTTTAATTTTCTCCTTGTATGCGTCAATTAAGGTAATGGTAAGAAAATTAGGGCCAATGTTCGGCGAACACTCAGTATTTGCGGAAACTGTAAAAAAAGAACGTTGTAAACGTACAATGTTGAATAATGAGATTTTGTCTTAAAAGATATCTGTTCTAAAAAATTAGATGCTTAAAACAGGTAATTTGAAAGTTTTTGAAAAAACGAGTAGTTTTCACGTAATGAATGCTTGAAGTCAATGGTATTTATAAAAAAAAATTCTCAGAAGCGGCTCTAAATATTGTTCTTGAATTTGTTACAATGAGAAGAGCAAAGGTGACGCAGGTCTACTTTTCGTTAAACTCTCTGAATTTTCGAAAATTGCATGTTGGAAATAATGGGAGAGACCTCTTGTTTCAAGCGTCGGCTACACGAAGTACGGCCGATGACTGGGTGGTGTAGTGGTAAAAAGCATGGGGAGTTAACGCCATTGAGTTCGAGTCTTGACTCGGTAGAAAAAAATCTTGCGGGTCGAAAGCCGTTATTCATGTTCATGTATAATATTGCGGGGCCGATGCAAATAAAGCAAGAGAGTGCTGGTGTAGCACCACATGATTAATGTCAAAACACGGGATAAAAAATGTAATTTTTATCATTTTATGGTGGCTGAGGTGGCTCAGTGCATCAACTGACGTCACTGCATTACCTCTGACCGGGAAGTCTTAGGTATGAGTCCCGACGGCGGCAGGATTTTCAACACTAGATTGTCCGCTAGGTCGAATTGAGATGCTGTCTGGAGGAAAATTCTAGCACCCGACTGCTCTGATCGGTAGTTTTCCGTGATTTCTCCGATCAACGCCTGGCGAATGCCACACTTACACTAACATGCACTACACTACCACATATGTCGGGAGACCGGTCGAGGGCTCAGGGCTTGTCCCGGCTGGGGCGATACCCCGCTGATTGGAGATACCTGGTAATGGAAAATGCCTCTAGTCAACGGTAGGTCGGCGCCGGATCTCGCCATCCAGTGGGGGAAGATCACAGCAACCTCTTGATGAAAAAACATGCACTACACTTACGGGACTAATGACCTCGTTAGTTGTCGCGCCCGGAATCACTGACAATCAATCTATCTAATAGAGAAATAAATTTTAAAAATGGAGTCGTGTTTGAGAAAATCTTATGTTTAAAATTGCCTATATTTTGGTCTGCCGATACTTGGTGCGACAACCCACGTCCCGGCCTCGCGGCCGTGGGTTAAGGGAGTACGTTTCGTCAGCACGAAGACATCCTCTCGCCGTATTCTGGTCTTCTCAACCCGAGAAGAAAGTTTTCCCATCGTCATAAAGCAACATATACTGGGATATTACAAGGAAGACGCACATTATAATCTTGTCCGACCGGGAATCGAACTCGGGGTCGCGTCATGGAAAGCGAGCACGCTGACCAACGTTCTAAACCGCGAGGTCGCCTATATTTAGGGGGAAAATATTCATATTTTCGGAAAATTTGTGCATGACCATATTTAAAGGTCTATCCTTGAAGATGGGAGTTTATTAGGAAAAATCTCCATCATGAATATCGTAGTTGTAGGAAGATGCGGAAATAAAATTGAACTTGTGCAGTTTCGAAAATTCAGAGTTGAACGAAAATGAGGCATATGACATTTTCAAAGCGTGTTTTGCTCTTTTCTAGAAAATATCTAAACATTTGGTGGCATTTTTGAGAAAATTTTGAATATATTGAGGCTTCATTTAAAGTTCCCCGGAAAATGAAAATATCTGTTTCAAATTCACAAGGCCTCGAGTTCGGAGAGATCGATTGCGAATTTCAATTTTGAAGATCATCTGCACGATTTAGTAGCTTATTCATTACAAACAGATGGACGGAAGGAGAAACACGTTTTCTTGTCAAAATTTTTCTGCATCAAAGCCTCACAAAACGAGAATTCTGGCTACACAATTTTCTATATGCTACATTAGATAGCATACACTTCCCACTTAAAGTCGTGGTAACTAGGTAAATCCTAGGCATTTTCGGATCCCCTGGGTTCCCTAGACTTCCCCACGGGAAGAAGTTCATTTTCTGCATTTACTACCCGCAATGCTAAATTGCTCCATCGTAATTTACAAATTGTGTGTAGAGCTTAATAGAGTTTCTGTGGGCAATGAACGAGATAGTTAGTAGATCGAGACATGATCCCCAACGTCTTGAGGGCACCGATTGTTCATCGTGGTCTAGCCCCAGTGGTTCCAACCACCGCTGGTAGGATTCTGGCGTTGGGCACTCCATGAAGTTGGGCTGCCAGGAGAATGACTGGTTGGTACTTTACCACTTTTTCCTCCCCTGATTTTAGATGGCTAGAACCATCCTCGTGGCGGACAGTCACATCAACCACGTGGACCCCGTCTCGGCTTTTTATTACCAGGTCAGGTTTGAGTCTAACCCCTTCGGCAGCGGAGAAAGTGGCTTCCGTGGACACCACAGTGTCTGTTTTTGGAGCATCTTCCCCTCTATAAATTTCTTTATCTCGTCATGACGCTTTATTCTTGCTGGTTTCGTAAAAATGCACTGACCGAGGATGCAATTCATAGTTTCTACCACTGTGTTGCACTTCCTGCAGTATACATCCTCTCTGGGCCTTCCTCTACTAAGAGTAGTTTTATTGGCAGCGGTATTACATCTCAATTGGAGTGCAGTGATAAAAATACCAGATTTCAGAAAATTATAATCTTTCAAAAAGGCTTTTCCAATCGGATCGTTTATATGCACGTTAACCGCTCTCCCTTGGGATTCCAGCTTCTCCCAGGCGATTACCTCGTCATCGGCGCATTTCATCTTACAAGACCTTAAATCTTGATCAGTATAGGGCCAGTTGAGTCTCAGTGCTTTGGCGGTTATAAATGTGCGTTAGAAACTCGGACAGAAGCTCAGCCATCTGCAAATGGGATCTGCAGATTTTTCTAGTCGTAGTCCTAAGTTCAGCGCTTCCCTAGGAACGTGTTGGGCGGTCGTAGCAATCCCAGTTCTCCATCTCTCTTGGCCAGGTAAAATAAGCCATCTGCAGTACTCATATGCAGGTGTAGGAACTGTATGACTGCCACTCTGATTTGGCAGTCCGCTTCCCTGAGCATCGACATAGTTTCGATAGAACTAATTGGTAGAGGTAATGTGACATTATGTAGGTGTGAAGTAATGCCAACTTCTGAGTGGGCTATAAATGCGCCTTCTGTAGCCTCGTCACTGCTTCCATCAAATTCGATATGGATGCTTTACATGGGAAGCCGTTCCAAATATAGTTGTTCACTCCCAAGTATGTTATGGAATGATCATCACTGACCAGTGGAATTCTCTCCCACAACCTTACGGAGGATGTAAGAGGAAGTAATTTACTATATAATGGAACAAGGTTTGTTCACTTTTTCAATATCAGGTCCCCACAACACGAGTTTTTTCTTAACACGAAATCGTTACTTTTGTCCGCAACATTACAATGTTTTCTCTTTGATTCGTAAGTATGTAGTAGGCGGTAAAGAAAATATGAAGCTGCTCATATTCCTCTCAGCATATTTGCATTTCGCTGTCACGTTTGGCGCAAGCGATGAAGGCTACGAACTCCTGGGGCTTCGTGTCGAATCGCCGACTTTCGCAATGAAACGAAAACCACAAGACCCTACTAGGGGCTAAAAGAGTTACATGATAATTGTGCATTGAAAAATTAGTAGTAAAAATAGTTTATTAGGCAAATCACTCTTGTTTTTCGTAAATTGTCTGGGTAGGCTTTGCCTTGGTGCTTAATGGGCAGTGAGTAGCTGAATGTGGTGTTGCCGACCCTTTTAACTTCTTCAAAATATTTTCATATATTTAAAATTTCAAGTTCTTAGTAATATGTAAGTTTTTTCTTAATAAAAGTTCCAATAAGTTCTTCTTATAGACAGTCACAAAATACGTTTATTAAAACATAAATGATTTTTACATTCAAAGTGGTATCATGAAACAAGAAACAGCGTGGCAACGTTTCAGAGGTCGATTTGTGCCTCCATCATCAGGCCTTAAAACAATATGTCAACTAAAACAACAATTTAATAATTAATATAAATAAAAAATTAAAACAACTTATATTAAGATAAAATAGGTGTGTTTAACATTATAAAGAAATCACAATACATTAAAAAATTTTAGATGAATACATACTTTAGAAAGAATATATTAAATGAGATAACATGATAAAATTGACCGTAATAGATGGTATGATGTTGAAAACATATTTCCTATCAATTAACAATCACAATTAGAAATCTCGATATGACACATTAACATTTTCAAACTTAAAAAATAGCATGTAAGTTTAGATATTCGTGGTCTAAATTTGGTTGGTTGGTCTACATTAATTCAAATTGAAAAATCGAATTCAAAACGAATACATATGTGTGATGAATTTAGAATTCAATAAACATTAGAAATTGTCAATAGTTCGTGAGAACATGGTGAAATAAAATACCTGTAAAATTCAAACAACAATTATGACTGTTAAAGCAAAACCAAATTGTTTTAGTCTAGAAATGAAAATAAAGGTTTAGACGTCTTACTTCTAAATTATATTAATAAATTTTTAATTATGAGAAGCAAGCCAAGTGCCCAGATATAGAAAAAAACATACTCACATGAAAGTTGTAGAAGAAGAGAATTACAAACGATATACAAATGAGAGTTACTAATGTCGACTGTGAACGCTCCTACCACGGAGAGAGTACTGACAAGAATGTCCCTGGGTTTGCTGAATTCTAGGCGGGGTAAGGATAGATGGGAGGGTTGGGGGAAGGGGGGGGAAGGCTTTCTCAAAAGGGTTGGGGGAAGGAGGGACAGTTTTTCAGAAAGCCTAGCAGATGGACTTCTGAGGAAATAGGGGCATGAAGACATAGTAATAGGGTTTATATGTTGTGAGGGAGGAACTTGCATATCTGACACAGTGACAAATACTAGCTTGAATTAATTCATTTAAATTACCTTGATGATTGAAATTAATATCATGCTGTACTCTCTCAGAATCAGAGAGTTCAACTTGCCATTTTTTACATCTACTGATTTGTATTAGTATGAATCATAACTTTTGGCAAAACTGTTACATTCTAAATTAGAATTCATAGCAGAATTGATTTTAATAAACAATCATTGGAGAACTAGCCTTGAACTCCAGTTTAGATCTATCGCTAAAATTTCTGGATTGCGAAAATCTATCTTATGACCCTGTTTTATTCTGTGGGCAGTTAGAGAGTTTTGTTTCTCAAATGGTAATTTGATGTTATGTTGATGCTCTTTTACTATATCACCTAACCTCCTACGTGTCTGTCCAATTTATGATAGTTCACAATCGGAAAATTTTATGGAATATACAGTATTAAGTGTCTTGAGTTTTGGAATCGGATCTTTGAGATGACATTGGACTTATTAATAATATTATTGACCAAGAGTACATTAGGGAAATTATTATAAAATGCCTCTTTATTTTGTTGTTTATATTCGGACCGAAAGGTAAAGACAACAATTTTGTTTGAATCTTTGAGAGAGTCTTGTGGATAAACTTTTTTACTGATTTTAGGCAAAGAATCTCTACGTAAGATCTGATTCAACTTTTGGCATACAAATTTAGAAATGAAATGAATCGGATAGGCATTTCTAACAATAAAAATATATTAACAAGATTCACTGGATTTGATATACTAAACTACAATTGGATCTGATATACTAAATACTTTTTCAACCAGATTCTTGACAAGAGCGATTTTCATTGTGGTGGGATGATTGGAATAAAAGTTTAGAATTATTCCAGCATTTGTAGGTTTTGTATACCAATTGGTAACGTAATAAGTAGGATATCTAAAAATTGTAATATCCAGAAAATTAAGGGTGTAGTCAACTTCTTGTTCCAATGTAAATTTTAAATTCTGATGATAGGAAATGAATTTATCGAACACGCTGTGAACTTGGTCATGTTGGCAAACTATCAAAGTATCATCTACATAAAGTATCATCTACAAAATTCCATGTTTTTACCTTGCAGGATCTTATTGTAGAGCGAGGGAATCAAATAAGGGCCATGCTTACGGAGGTTCGTGTATTTATGTAAGAAATAATATTGATTCTACCTTCTTGTCAGAATTCAATTTATATGCAGCTGAAAAAGTTTTTGAAATAACAGTCGTACATCTTACTACGCTCAAAATTATCTTACTTTGCATCTACAGACCTCCAACAAAGAGAGCTTTAGATTATTTCAATTTCTTAGAAAATCTAGTGATAACTCTGAACAAAATTAGTAACCTCTCTTTTAAATCCATTGTTGTATGTGGAGATTTCAATATTGATTTTCTGAGCGAAACCCACGAAACACCCACAGTTTCTCAATTCATTCTTTTAATTTAGATATTACAATGAACGTACCTACACGGAATACTCTTAAATCACAAACAGCAATAGATCAAATTATAGTTAACAAAACCACAACTAGATATGAATTAATAACGAATAATCTAGGTTACAGTGACCACGATGCACAAATTCTTACAATTACTAATAACATGAATACTGACACAATAAATAAAACACGCATGTGCAGAGCATTTACTAAAGTTAATAAAATTATTTACGGACTATTTTCTGAAGGAATCATGGGCGGCAGCTATTGACACGTTATTTATAACGCTATTGACACAAATAAAAAAATAATTTATTTTTCTCAAAGCTTTCATTTCACTTTAACGCGTGCTTTCCTATTAAAAAGAGAAAATTAAACATTTCACGAAAAAGTAATACTTGGATCACACAAGGAATTAGAACATCGTGTAAAAACAAACGTACACTCTATTTCTAAACATCATAACGTATCACACGGTTTCCATGTCTACTTCCGAGATTATAAAAGAATTTTAAGGAAAATAATAGTTCAGGCAAAAATATTGAAAAATGAGGATATTTTGAACGCTAGAAACAAAACTAAAGCAATGTGGAATATCGTAAAAAATACGACCACGTCATCACGATATTTCGTAGAGAATGTTGTTTTAAAGGGTAATGAAAGAGAAAAAAGTAATCCAGGAAAAGTTGCGAATATCTTCAACCAACACTTTCCTAGAATTGCGGTTGATCTCGCGAAGGGACTAAAACCACAAAATTCAATATCATATGCTTCTCAAAAAAATTTTGGCACAATATTTATTTACAAAACTTCTTCCAACGAAATCCTCAGAATAGTCAGTGAACTAAAAAATCAATATTCATCTGTTTTATATGAATTTCTGGATTGTTTATTAAAAACGTGTGCACCTGCCATTATACACCCATTAACTCACATTTTCAATGCTTCCTTGTGCACAGGAATATTTCCAGATATTTTCAAAACAGCAAAAAATAAGACACGTTTTAAAAAAGGAAACAAAAATGAAATTCAAAATTACCGTCCAATTTCTCTTTTGTCAGTTTTCTCAAAAATATTAGAGAAGCTTTTCTATACGCGAATTGAAACTTTTCTCAGGAAAAACGAAGCGTTTTCAGATTCTAAACGGTTTCAGAAAATCTAAATCTACGGAAACTGCCATTTTTCTTTCCTTAAAGATGTTTCTTAATCAATGGACCAAAATGAAGAACCCATTGGGATATTTTTAGATCTTTCGAAAGCTTTTGACGCTATTAACCATAACGTCTCTTGCTCTCTTGCTCTTAACCATAAATCTTGCTCTCAAAATTACCTTCTTATGGAATTCGTGGTATTGCCCTAGATTGGATAACTTCATATCTTAAACATCGATCTCAAAGAGTAGAAATACCGTACTGGTACGAAAGGAGATTATTTACTTATCTTTCCAATTCTTTGCCAATTGAACATGGGGTCCCACAAGGTTCGATCTTAGGGCCTATCCTCTTTCTATTGTACGTAAACGATATGCCCTTACCTATTAAAAGTGGAAGAACAGTTCTGTTTGCCGATGACACGAATGTTCTTTGCAAAAAAGAAACAATAAATAGTACAATTTCAGAAGTTTCAAATTGGTTTTGTAATAACAAATTAATAGTTGACGAAGGAAAAACTGTCTCAATGCAATTTTGCGTTTCAAATCGGCAGTCCTATGCTCCATTGAAAATGAACCATATGTAACAAAATTTCTATGTCTCTCACTTCAATCAAACCTCAAATGGTACATATAACAGAATTAAACACTAAATTAAGCTCATTATGTTATGCATTCAGAATTCTTTCTAATTCTGTCAGCCTTCATGTAGCTCGTTGTGTGTATTTTGGACATTGGTGCCTGAAATATGGCATAATATACTGGGGAAGCTCATCTTTTAGTGCCCAGACATTCAGATTGCAAAAGAAAATTATGTAAATAATGAAAAAATGCCATCCACGTGATCCCTGCAAGCCTCTTTTCATTCAGTTAGGAATATTACCATTGCCGTGGTATTTATTTACGAATCTGTAGTATTTGTCTTAGACTTACTTAACGGTGGGAACATATTTTCATGTAATATTGACATTTATAGTTACAACACTCGACGTAGAAATCATGTTCATCAAGTGTCAGTACAAGGAATTCACATACAATACATGTACGTTACTTAACAACGCATTGCGAGATGAAATTAAACAATTAAAATTGGTACACAAATTTAAGTTAAAAGTAAAATCTTTTCTGCGGCAAAACTATTTCTATACAATTAGAAACTACACTGATCGTCAAAAAGAAATATAATGTTTACTTTAACAAAACAATGATATAGTATAATGAATTAGTTTACATTTGCATTGTATAATTTAAAAAAAATACTCAATATGTCTGTAACAAGTAATGTACTTCAGCTTCCTGGTCAATGACCCCCATCTCGATCGGGTTTTTGTCCAGTTTCCCTGATCCATTGAGCAAATGCTGAGATGGCCCCTTGATTTGCTTCTGAACGTAAATGTAGCTTCACTATGCGCACATTTTTTGAGCTTTCCTTTTGCTTGTAGTTGTAGTAGAGCTTAGGGTGAGTTTCTATTTGTTAGCAATAGACAAAAATCAAGTCTGTTCGTTCGTTTGCCGTTACAAATAAGTTTTCTATAATTCGGCAAACGAAAATATCTAGTTTTTGAAATGTTAATCTCTCGCTTTTTTAAATTTATTATTATTATTATTATTATTATTATTATTATTATTATTATTATTATTATTATTC
>BLKR01012953.1:0-14804 GCA_011170035.1 Teleogryllus occipitalis | reverse complement strand
TGCGAGACTTACACGCTCGAGTAGCCCCTACTTCACTTTCCTTCGAAGCCATCAGACAACTTCGGTTCGGCCAACCTCATACGATACGTAATACATTAACTCTGGGGCAAACAATCCACTTAATCAGTCGGCGTTAGGTGTAAAAATAAAAAATATTTTCTCCATCGGAGCTCAAGCATTCGGCGCACAAAATCACTAATCGCAATTAATTAGAAGGTAGAAGATTTAGCTGTTTGACAGAAACTTAGCTTACCACTTATCTGCCCCGACACAAAAAAATCAAAATTACCGCTATGAAACTTTTGCTTCAACAGATAGAATAGTAATTGCGCTCCATTAAGGTACTCAAACATGAAGAAAGTGGTCAATAACGAAGCATTAAAATTATTTCAGTAAATTAATTTTTATAAATTATTTTCATTGCTTGTACCTTTGCATGGGCAGTTTCACCGATGAGGCTTCCGCACATTGCTTATTATAATTACGTTCTAAGGTACGAACAATTGCTCACTACCCTTCTCACCAGCAGATTCCTCTGAAACCCTAACTTCTCCTCGACCCCTCCTCCATGGATTTATCCTTGATTTTTCCTTCATATGAACATCGCAAAGAACCGGATTAAATGACTTCATTAAGTTGCACTGTGAACATTTCCGATTGAAGTAGAGACTTCAAACTTAAAGTGTCTGCGTCCGACCTTCGAAACGAGTCTTCACGCACTAGTGAAATATCTCTTAAGTACTCTCATATTAGCACTAAATAAAAAAATGAATATTCGTAAAATGTATGAATAACTTCTTTCTGAACGAAAATCATCAATTTTCTATACAAGACGAAAACGACCAATGATAAATATACCATTCTTTTTATCATGATTAGGGAAATCGAGGAGCTATGAGTGTGCATAAGGATAATTTTTATCTCTAAAATTATTTCTCGTGTTTGTTATTAATTTCAGTTGAAATAATAACAGTTAGCAATTCATTTCCGTCTTCTCTAGGCGTATTACGATATCAAGGGAGGGACATTTCAAATCGACTACGTCCGAATGGTTTGTCAAGTACTAGAGCCGTGCGTTCTGAGAAAAACAGCCGACCGCCGCTGGGGGTTCTGCCTAGCGAACGCTCGCAGTGAGACCGGAAAGGCGCTTGCCGCGTACGCAAGGCATTGTGATTCTCGGAAACCAGCGAGCAAGCGGCGGCCAGCCGCCGGCTTCCGTCCATCGCGCAGCACCCGGCGCAGCACGAGGTCGCTCGCTCGCAGCGCATTCAATGGATTCTGGAAATTCACAAGACATTCGACCTCACTGAATACTCTTTCCGGAATCACGTTCGCCATTCACATTCACCAACTACTTGTGATAAAATTAGGAGGGAGAAAATAGCTTTGAAATCATGAAGCACTAGAAGAAATTATAAAATTGTAATGGAAAGGAAAATCTGGCAGGAGCGTGTGATTTTTCATCAACAAACTCTTTTGTCAATAATAAAAAAAATATCAGATTTCATCATTGAAATTCTGTGTATATTATGCAAACATATATCGAAATGTTCATGTAAATATATAATCATAAAAATTACACATGTTTAAGACAATAATTATTGGTGACCTTCCGTGTAATTATTATTGTTTAAAATAATTATCAAAAAATAAAATAAAATAATAAATGAACTAAACAAATTACATGCTAATTCAATAGAGTGGTCCTTGAATTACTGCTAGAAGAGCCATGGGTTTCAAACTAGCATTTCAAACAACACTCACAATATGTAACAGCATATTCAGAAAGAAATACAGTAGAAAAATCATATTCCCCGTGTTTGTTTATATATGTTTTGTATCTTATATGATTATTCACTTTTATTTCTAAACCACGATGTGTCCGAAAGTGTCGTCATCCACAATAAAGATGATTTCAAAAGATTTCACTCGAATTCACCCAGCCCTCTATCACGTAATTTTTCGTTTCTCGGCTCCATTCTGGGCAAGGCGAGCCGACCAAGCAGAGAAGGTTTGGCGGGGCCACTGCTACTTGCGACAAACGCCGGTCGGCGCGCCGTCATTGCGCGCGTTCGCGACCGCCAATGTCAACGGGGCGCGGACGGTGGCGGCGACGCCGCCGCCGCACCCGCTTGACCGTCACGAAGGCTCATTATCGGCGCCGCCATCAAGATCCACGACGCATGCGCAGAAGCCGCGTCGCCCGCGATCTCGGAAATACCATTGGTTCTAGTTGTGGAGGACAATGTTCACAGTAAGATTTGATAAGATGTAAAATGTTGAACAAAAATAAAGTTACTTCTGTGTACTGAACCTTGCATACAAAAACACCATTTTTATAAGGAAGATAACTGAAAAAGAGCCTTGTAAATAAAGTTTTATTAAGACTATAATTTTAAAGGGGTTAATTTTACATGAAAACCTTCAAGGAACTTTTCTGTAGAAAAATGTTTATTTTGTATCGAGCATATTTTTTAGTATGACTGATAGTTATGGAGATGTATATAGACTCTGTATATAGAAGAGTGGGGCCGAGAAAGGAAAGGAGTTGCACGAACACGGAAATAGAAGAAGGATCAGAAACTCAGGCCGTGGCCTCCACTGATTTGATACTCACTCTGAGGTGATAGCAGTGGTTTTAATTGCGTGGATTAAAGATTCAAAGAAAATGGGAGAATATAGAAGGAACATTGTCACGCCAAGTCATGCCAATGCCATCCACGTGATCCCTGCAAGCCTCTTTTCATTGAGCTTGGAATCTTACCATTGCCTTGCCTATTTATTTATAAATCTGTAGTATTTGTCATAACTAACTTACTTAACGGTGGGAACATATTTTCATGTAATACTGATATTTATAGTTACAACACTCGACGTAGAAATCATGTTCATCAAGTGTCAGTATCAACAGCTCACTACAAGAAATACACATACAATACATGTACGTTACTTTACAACGCATTGCCAGATGAAATTAAACAATTAAAATTGGTACACAAATTTAAGTTAAAAGTAAAATCTTTTCTGCTGCAAAACTGTTTCTATACAATTAGAGACTATACTGATCGTTAAAAGAAAAATAATGTTTACTTTAACAAAACAATGATATAGTACAATGAATTAGTTTACATTTGCATTGTATAATTAAAAAAGACTTAAATGTCTGTAACAAGTAATGTACCCTCTCCCTCAGAAAAAATGTCGTTCAAAATTCTATCTTCCACACTGCGCCGACAAACTTGGACACCCCTCGGCCTGGGGGAGGGCAGGGGGAGGAACGCGTTGACCAATCGCTAGCAGGTAGAACCACAGTTGTCTGTGATTGGTGCAACATCCCAAGGGGCAAAAAGAACGCTGTCTCAGGGGGAGGGGGCTAGTACGTTTACGTACGAGACGGAAATATCCTCATATTTCCCTGCCGAAGGAGATAGTTTGCCTGCGCGTACGCCACGACGAAAAAAATATTTCTAAGCGGGGTTTTCCGTCCAGAATGATTGTCTATAGACCAGTAAATATTTATCATTTTAGCAACAATTATTCTAACTTTAAGTAATCGATTTGTAACTCCTGAAAAACTGCTATTTTGAGATATTCATTTCTGGCACAATTTGCGGAGCCTTCCCGGCCGTTCTACCGCATATTTCGAATTTGTTTATAAAATTATAAATTGTTGCAAAATTGTTAATTCGCTGTTTTCGGTTCTGGGACATCGGGAGACTCTCCCCCCTTTAGATTTGCAAAATTTGGAAATTGTTTATAAATTTGCAATTGTTGCAAATTTTTTTATTGTCTAATCTGAATGGCGTTTAAATGTGATGCAAAATTCCGGAATCCGTTCGGTGCTATTACACCTCGTTCTCGAGATATATGTAATTGTTTATAAGAAATTAACATCTTAGTAGACCCCATTTGTTTGCGCTTAATTCATCCACGCTAGCAGATTAGCGTGGGATGGGCATACTGAAAAAACAGTTCTCCAATGCCGCGCGTTTGCCTGCCACATACGCTTAAAATGCACTTACTTGTAAACAAATTTTGTGGCCAATTTAATTATGCTAAATTCGTATTTTTACGGCGAGTATGAGCATAACTTTTATTTGGTTTTTATATTCTCTTTTAAGTCCTGCAATTTGCAAGTCGATATATTTATCAAATAGGAAAGAAATTGATAAAAAAAATATATTTTTCAAGGTGCATTACGCCCAAACAATTGTTTCTGTTTTTCTATCAAAGGGATGTTGAGCAACCGAATAACTGTATTATTAATTTTTTTAAGTCCCCTGTTAACACCGAGTCAGAAACTATTTGTTCCTCTTGTTTAACCATTACCATTAAAAAATAGGGAAACATATTGCTTAGCTGTTTGCTATAAACTGCACTGGATTGGATGAATGTAGTGTTAAGGCTTTCAAACACAGAAATATTCAATTTTGTGTTTTGAAAGATCACATGAGTAGAATCACACATCACAATATTTACACAAGTATAGAAATTTCTAAATAAACGTATATAAACTTTAAGTTAATATTTTCAATTCAATTTATCATTCCTTTCTAAAACTGTTAATTTGATGATTTCATTGTATAATTTTCAAATCAGAGCTTTATGTGCTAAATCTACGCATTGTTAATACATATTTTTAAACAACATTTAATATACATTTAAAAGGTTTTTAAATTGGCGAACGTTTCAATGAAATTTCATCAATTCCTAAATGCTTGAAAATAAATACTTGTAAAATTAAATTATTGTAGCGTCTAAAAATATAACAAACTCACGTATTTGGTAAAACGAGTTGATATTACTAAAAGAAAGCAAAACAGATGTTATAACAATTCAAGGAGATTTAGCTTTTGTTTACAGTTTAGTAAATATCAATGCTCTAGCATTTCCCAGTGAAAATACATAAAACGAACTTGGTGGTCAAGTGATATGACCTTCCCAACACAGACTACATTTCAGTATCGTCAGAGTTCGAAGGTGGTTTGTTGGCCGCCATTCTACGAATGTATCAAAACCTTGAATTTTGCACGACTATCTGTACAGGGAGAACGTAGCGGTTTATTAAACGGAAACGGGCCATTCGAGGTATCTAAGGTGCACTCTTTGAAAACGTTTAACCATTATAAACTATCCCTAAGAAAAATATGAAATAAACAATGTTAAAAAGTCACCAGCTTAACATTGCCTTTACTATTTGAATGATTTCAACATCCCCAAAACCAACAGAAAACCCATGTTTTCACAGGTTATTATAAAACCAATTCAATAAATATAAGCATTTATTCACGTTATTATTTTTAAAACACTCAAATATCTACGATTTTATTTGATTCATGTCTTCATCGAAGATCTGAGATTAAAAAACTGATAAGCAGAGAAAATTAAAGTAATTTTGAGTGATTGATGAAGTTGAATGATCAAACGAAAAACAATGTTTCTTGCTTCATATAATGCTATCGTGTTTAACAGACATGTAATTGCATGTGATACCTATATTTAAACATCCAAACTAATGAAAATTTTCAAAATTAAAATCATCAATAAAACGTTGATTCATCAGCAAGGATTATATTATTAAATACTTTTTTGAGATTCATGTGCTCCTGTGTGAATAACGTAGTAAACGTGATTCGTATGATCCAGTTGCTCAGAATAATGCAAAACCTGCTAGACACATACACTAAGCATAATAGTTGTCAAATAGTTATTTACGACATGAGTATCATAAGATATCTTATTACAATACGAAATTGGAGAATTATCAAACAAGACTCTTTAGCCGAAATTGTTAACCAATTGAATATTGTAATATAATGTTACCATTTGAATATCATAGAAAGTAAGACGCAATTTGTCAAAATTCATGTGAACTATAATTTTCTTTAAATTTTACTCCTTATCCTGCGAAAGATGTGTGACAGTACTTATGTTAACAATTATACTGCCATGGGTTTAATTAATTAGTTTTCAGTACGCAAATTATTGTTATTGGTTTTAAAGAAGCATGGATATACAGAGTATCGGGGAAGGAAACGTCGAAAGTTTGAAAAAAGCTGTTTAAACAATTTTGATCATACTTTGTCTAATAAACTACATAGATATTTTGAATGGCTGAGCTGCAATAAACACGCAAATTTTGGTTTGAAAATATGATTTCTACGCAAAAGTTTGCATTCTAGAATCATGTAAACAGACCAGAAACATGTAACATCTTTATTATTAACAATATAAATTAATATATTAGTTCAGAAAAAAATTAAACGAGAAATAAAAAAGCAGTCGAACTGTGAAAATTGGGTGCTTTTTTATTTCTAGGTAAATTTTTCTTTCTGATCAAATGTATTCATTTATTTTGTTAATCATAAACAATTTAGATATTAATGAAGTGTTTATATGCTTCTACAACGCAAATAGTTGCCTTGAAAACATATATCCAAACCAACTTTTGAATGTTTATTGCGGCTTAGCCATTTGGAATATCCGTGTAGTTTATTAGACAAAATAAGCTTAAAATTGTCTTAACAGCTATTTTTCGAAGATACGACATTTCTTCCCCGAATATCCTGTATATAAAAGGCTTGATTTCTGTTGGTATGCGACGGAACGGCGTTCCGGTTCTTTGGAAATAATTATGAAATTATATTATATATAAATAGCTATTGCTATTATATTAATAATTAATTTGAGGCGAGTTTCGGGGCCTAAGATTTTAAAAATAAAGGATATATGTATCATAACAACTCTTATGACGACACTGTTCTCGGTTACGTCAAGTTTTAATTTAGAGAATCAAAGTGAATGGTGTAAGTTTACTCACCTAAATAAAGTTTATCTTACTATACATACTATTTAGAAAGTGTTTTATGTTCAAAACAAGTGTTGCATCAACAGCATATATCTTCACGTATTATTCGTAATTGCTATGCAATATTCAATATGGACTATGTGAACCTGCAAAAAAGAAACAAAAAAAAGACCTACTGCAGCAGAAAATATTTTCTACTCGTCGGGATTCGAACTCGGGTCTTTAAAGTTAACTCACTTGACACGGTTCCCACTCACCACCAGGTACACGACAAGACAACCTACAAGACTACTCCTTTCCGATGCGAAAAGAAAGTGAAGCATTTGCAGTTTAAAAAAAAAACAGGGTGTTCAATTTATCTTAATACAAGATCTATTTTTAAAAAGAGATTTCATTAAACAAAAATCTCTAGCGTTCATTTTTTCGGCAATGTTATAAAGATCAGTCGGGGCTAATATTATACAGTAGAAAATTGGGGTTAATGTATTACACTTTAAGAGTTGTTATTTATTTATGTCCAAAATTAACAAGGAAATGACAAATGATAGGAAATATATTCTATTATAATGACCATATAGCAAACACTCAGAATGTAACAATATTTGGGAGGAAAAAAATCAAAACTAAAATGCCTAATTTTTCCAGTCAAAAACTTTACCACCGTGATATAAATCTTTTGATGTTACTTCGTTATTTTTTATGAAACGATATTTTTGAAAATAGGTTATCATTAAGAAAGAATTAATATTCTTTTCTGCGTTAAAATAATGCAATAATATTAATCGTGTCATGATATATACAGCCTCAAATTTGTGGGGCTAATATGATACAACTTAAGAGGCTAATGTAATACGGGTGTCGGGGCTATTTTGATACACTAAAAATTAACACGCAGACAACTGGAAGGTATTTTTTTAGGTTTAATATTACATCAAAGGCGCTAAAATTCCGATTTGATGTTGATAAACTATCCAAGTGTTTATCTGAGAAAGAAAGAGCAGGCGACAATTCATATAGATTTCCTCGTTCTCCTCCCTACCCAGTACATGGTGATTCACTTATGATTATCAATTGGCGGAAGCTTCTGCTGCTTCAGTGCAGTTACTGATTTTTCACTGGAATCACAAGGAACCAGGCCTACAATAGGAGCTAACACCATCCCTTCAACTCCAGATATCAACTGTTCTCATCCAGTACTTTTGAGATAATACTGTTGGAAAAAAAGTTAAAAAAAAAGTAGCCCTCCAAAGAATAAGGAAGCGGTTAGACCCAATAGCAGCAATCATTTCTAGTGAAGAGTGGATCATTACTAGGAAAGAGTGGAGTGTTTAATTTACATTAACTTAATATCTCTTTTTAAAAAGAGATTTCATGAAACAAAAATCTCTAGCGTTAATATTTGTTTTTGACAATGTTAATAGGTATTTGTTTGCAATTTTCGAAATTTCAGATCGTTCGCCCATAATTGAACGTATGCCACCTTTAAACATCTAGTGCTTCGAGGAATAGATTTACAGAAAAGAGGTCGTAGTTCGACAGCGTTAGAGGCAACAACTACTGCTGCGCTCTATCGGCTTATCGATACACTATATCTCCGAACCAAAACACTTCAGTATTAATATTACCTAACAGTGTTATTTAAAGTGCCATCAGTGTTCCAAGCAGTGTACAGCGTTTCTCTGGCCGGCCTGTCGGCTGGCTCAACGTATCCACATGAATAAAGCAGTACCAGACAACGTCAAGATGAATCCGTCACCTAACCTCCAAGATCAACCCACGAAGTCGTACGCCGGAGCTGCAAATACCGTGAGTTTTCCATCAAAAGAACAATCTATACTACTGGACGCATGCGAAAATCTAACTGTCAAAGACTATATAAGTAAACTAACCGAAATGGTTCCCCCCAGTGCCATTACTTTTATATCAAGAATATCCAATAACAGAATATGTGTGTTTCTGAACTCGAAGACCAATGCTGACCTTATAACTAACAAATACCCTACTCTGATCATTAAAAATACTACTGTTAATGTGAGACCCCTAATTAACAAACTCAAGAGAATCATAATATCAAATGTATACCCTTTTATTCCAAACGAGGAAATCACAAATATTTTCAAGAATCATGACATTAAAACTACCTCCAGTATATCCTTCATCAGAGCTGGTCTGTCTGACCCTAACCTCAGTCACATTATGAGCTTCAGAAGGCAAACATTTATCCAACCTGAGGAACTTCACAAACTCCCTCAGTCATCAGTGATTGTATATGAAGGTACACCATATAGAATCTTTTTCTCGGCTGAAAACATTACTTGTTTCAACTGCAAAATGGAAGGTCATACTGCTAGTAACTGCCCCCAAAATCTCCCCAAAGAGAATTGCCTTCTGGACACTCCCAGCACAGACAAACCAACTATCCCTTCTAATAATATGGAAGTGCAGCCTACCATAACTGAAACACCCACTGCCCCCTCCACCAGTGACCCTATGAACTTTCCTCCCCTTCTTAAAAGAAGCCTCCCCAATGAATCCTCTTCCCTATCTGAAGCAACTAATGATGTTAAAGATAATAATGAAGATAATAATGTTAAAAAAACTAAAAAAAAGAAACAGAAAAAGAATTCTTCAAAACATGAAGAACTGGACCAAGATAGCAATCCTGATAAAACACTTGAAGACATGCTCAGCCCAACTAAAGATCTGCTTGAAATGAATCAAAACTCTTTTCCTCTGTCAGCAAATCAATTACACTTACTACTAGAAAATACTCTGGGCTCTGCTGATCCTCTAACCATAGTAAAGGACTATTCTAATGATATTCCAGCCGTTATAAAAATGCTCAATGACATTTACCCTGTATTAAGGGATAGAATTATCAAAGGCAGAGTCACCAGACTAATAAAAAAACTGCAGAAACACCTACCGGAATCAGACACATCTGAGTCTGAATCCAGTATGGAAACTACCTGACACTAAATTTTTTAACTCAGGTCTCTTAAAAAACACCATTCCCCCTTGCTAAATAAATTTCAAGCAAACAAATGAAGATACTCCAATGGAATATTAATGGATACTATTGTCGTCTTGAGTATCTGCAACTATTATGCAACAATTTTGACCCAGATATCATTTGTTTGCAAGAAACCAATTTCAAGGGTAATCACTCAGCTATTATTAAGAATTATCAATGTTTCTTTAAAAATAGAACCACTGATCATGCTTCTGGTGGAGTAGCCATATATTTAAAAGCTTCAATTTTGGCTGACAACCTTATGATAAAATCTGACTTGGAGGCAGTTGCGGTGAAGGTTGTAGCACCTATTTGTATCAATATATGTAACTTATATATCCCTAACAACCATAAACTTGACTACTTGGAGCTCAGCGACATCCTAAAACAATTACCAAAACCCATATTGATTCTGGGGGACTTAAACAGTCATCATCCAGTATGGGGCTCATTTAAGACCGACAGAAGAGGTATATTAATAGAAGCATTTGCAGAAGACTCTGACTTGATAATTATAAACGCAGGAGGACCCACCCACATCAATCCCAGTAACGGCAAAGTTAGTGCCATTGATATAACAATGGTATCGGCCCCTCTTGCTCCAAAATGCTCATGGAACGTCCTTGAATATCCATACGACAGTGACCATTATCCAATCATTATTGATATTGACTTACCCGGCTCTGGTGACACACCTTTCCCTCCTACCAGCAAGCTGAACTATAACAAAGCTGACTGGGCCATGTATCAAGAAATCGTTAGCTCTGCCTCATCTAGTTTTCATCTGGATGAGAATGAATCTGACATCAATCACATAGTCCAAGATTTTACCAACATTATTATAGGAGCTGCATACCAAGCTATTGATTCTTATCAGGTTAAATCTAATAAGAAGAGAGTCCCCTGGTGGAACAACGAATGCCGGGAAGCTATCAAAGCAGCTAAACGTGCCTTCAATAAATTCAAAAGAAGAAGAACTTTAGAGAACAAGACTACTTACAAGAAAACTAGGTCCCACGCCAGAAGCATTATCAAAGAGTCGAAAAAGAAATCATGGACTAATTATGTATCATCAATCAATATAAACAACAACATGTCTGAATCATGGAAGAAAATAAAGTCCATTCAGGGCAATAAAGTAACTAACAACATACCTTTTTTACAATCTCAGAACAAGATTATTAGTGATTCTGCGACAATTGCCAACATGCTCGCTAAAACTTTCCAATCCAATTCTAGTTCAGCGAATTATGATAAAGAATTCTTGAAGGTTAAAGATGTAATTGAAGACTCCTATAACAACTACCTCCAAAACCCATCGGCACGTTCTGACCTACTTAATGTTCCAATAACAATGCAGGAAGTAAACGAAGTTATTAATGTGACAAATAACTCGACACCTGGGCCGGATGGTATCTCCAACATCCTCATACGGAATCTTCCTGTAGAAGGCAAGGAAATCCTACTAAATATTTTTAATTTTATGTTTAAAAATAAAACCTTCCCCAATAAATGGAAAACAGCAACTGTTGTCCCCATTCCTAAACCTGGCAAAGCAAGATCCAACCCGATTAACTATCGCCCGATTTCCCTAATTTGTAACCTGTGTAAGATAATTGAAAAGATTATTGATAGACGTTTAAGATGGTTTTAAATCACTATAACATCATTGAAGATAATCAATTTGGCTTTAGACCTGGGCATTCTACTTACTCACATCTTATTAGCGTGGACACCTACATCACTGAAGCCATCCACAACAGACAACATGTCATTGCCGTCAACCTAGATATCCAAAAGGCGTACGATATGGTCTGGATACCTCGAGTTATATGGATACTTAAAGATATCGGCATTAATGGTAACATTCTTAGTTTTATCATGAATTTTACTAGTGATCGATGTATTCAAGTGCGTGCTAACAACCAGTTATCCGAAATAATCAAGCTGGAGAATGGACTTCCACAAGGATCCACCTAAGCGTAACTTTATTTTTGATCGCAATTAAGGATGCTGGTCAGTATATCATATCACCTACGATCATTCGCAAGTATGCGGATGATATGATAATCCTCAGCAAAGGAAAGAACCTCGCATCTACGCAGAGTATTACACAAGATGCATTGAACTCAATACATAAATGGTCGCTAAGCTCAGGATTCATAATGTCTCCAACCAAGTCCGAATGCATCCTGATATCTAGGCAAAATATAGCTGGAGATCTTAATCTAAAAATGGGAGAGGTAGCAATAAGAAGAGTCTATTCAACTAGAATCCTTGGTCTTATTTTTGACTGTAAGCATACTTGGAAAGAGCACATTAAAGATCTCATCACTGATGTCAAAAGAAGAACAAATCTACTAAAATGCATGAACTATAACAACTGGGGCGCAGACAAACATACCTTGCTCCTCACTTACAAAGCTATTGTTCGTAGTAAAATCGACTATGGGTGCATAATATATAACAAAGCCAAAAAGAACCTACTCAAAAAATTGGATCCTGTACATAATAGAGCGCTTAGGATATGTACTGGATGTTTCCAGACAACGCCAACAGGTAGCATCCTTATCGAAGCCTCAGAACCAACCCTGCAATTTCGACGGGATTATCTGACTATCAAATATATAAGCAAAGCCTCCTCATCCAATAACAATATTATACTCAATGATATTAACCCACCAATCAGATCTGCTTCCATCCACCTACAATCATACCCAAAAACCTTTTACGAAAGCACCAAAGATATAATCAGAGCCTACAACCTCCCAAACATATCGGTGGGAAGGTATAGAACACCTAAATATCCTCCCTGGGTCACACCAAAATTTACTGTCGATTCCTTTCCCAAGAATCTCTCCAACTCTAACTTGAACGACTCCGACGCTGATCTTATCCTCAACGAGATTCTCAATAAATATCAAGATCGCGATGTCATCCACATCCAAGATACGCTGGAAACAGACAGAATGGGCTTATACATCCAATCTCCATGGAAGACCTTTCATATCAAGTTTAGGAACTTTGCAAGTAAAAATAGCGCTTACAATTATGCTTTCCTAATGTCAATGAACCTTGTCAAATCCAACCCAACTAAAAAATGTATTATTTTATCAACGTATATACCGAATGGCATTAAAGTTTCACCCAGTAATTACCTACAATTAATCTTCACCAACCTGCTTGAAATCTGCAAAGAGACAGCTGACATGTGTATTCAACCTGTGGTGATCCACATTACAAAGAATGTAGAAGCAAGAACTCCGATTAGCAGATCACCCACACCTATGTTGCTTATTGACTTTGAAGAGAAAGTAAACAACAAAATGTCTTATACAATTGAGGATTACGTGAAGTTTATTGGCAAAGTCATGAGAAAGATGTGGTCAAACCAATGGAACAATCTCAAAGCAAGCACAACGCATAAGAAAATTGGTGAATTTTTTGCCCTCAAAACTAATGAAAATCTCTCACGTCGTGAACAAATAACTCTTTCACGCATCAGATCCGGCCACACCAAATTTTCCCATAGTCATATACTAGAGAAAAATTCCATCCCAGTATGTACCTCCTGCAATTGCCTAAACATTAATCACATCCTCCAGGAATGTCCCCAATTCAATTCTGTTAGACCTCAATTCTTTGATAAGGAAAGATTTAGTGCCATTCTAAGGGATAATACTTACCAAAGTAATGTTTTAAAATTTTGTAATGAAATAGGTATTTCAGGAAATATTTAACTGTATTAGAATAACGTAATTCTCTATTCCTTTTTTGTAGTAATTAACAGTTATGTAATTTTTACGTTTAAGTTTTGTTTTTATATCCATATCATCTCTGTACTGTAACCTCAATTGTAACCTATATATTGTAAAAACTAAAAATTGACAATGTAAAATATAATATATTGTATTTATTTAGTCGCTAATGACCTAGCCGTTGATGCGACTTAAAATAAAATAACAAAAAAATACAGCTCTTTGTATATGAATAACAATTTTTCAACACAGAAGTTCAACAAGACATTGTTTGAATATCTTCCCGCAATATATTTTCTTTTGACTTATCTTTGTTCAGTTAATGCCTTTAGGTTTTTATTAATAGAAACATTTCTTACGAAATCATTACCTTGGAAGAATTTAGGCCTACCCAACTTGCTTTACATTTCATTGCACTTCATTTGGTTTGTAAAACAAATTGTGTTTGTCTCTTATCTAACAATGAATTAGAAAATGTGACACATTTAGGTTTATTGTTGCACAATCCATTTTCACTACATTTACAACCATATTCAGTGCAACCGGTGAAATAGAAGAATGGGTTTTAAACATTTAAGAGATTCTAATTTTTTTATGATAATAGTACCACCTGGGAATAAGCTAAAAAGTTGCAAAGAGTACAATCAATGAAAGCAATATATTTTGTCATTCTGTGATCATCTTTATAGCTAATTTCTAATTCACAGAGAAATTGAAGTAAACTATGAAGCCTGCAGCCACGGGAGATATATTTTTGGTTTTGTTAAACCCACAGGTACTGGAGTACAATCCAAAATGAATGAAGCAGCATCGATATTGACAAAAAATGTAAATTTTTTATTCGGTTATTCCACTTATTCTCATACTGCGCGCACCAACTGAATTCTCATATTCAATGCATCACTGTTTGCGACCCAGATGCCGTCGTGCGATAGTAGGGCTCCAAGGAAGAGGTCTACCTCCTTAAGATATTTTATTATTATATATAAGTTGGGAGCGGATTACTATGATTTTGCATATTTTTGTCCGTTCTTTCACAGCATAGCTAAATGAAATTTCTTGAGATTTGATTAGAATTGGATACTTTATATATTAATTTGTTAGTGCTTATCTATGAATATTTGATCTATTTTTCTTGTTCTGGCATATTCGGGTAATTATACGCGCATGTTTTTGCATATTTCGTTAAAATAAAAGTTTATCTCTAAAACATTGCATATTTCAA
>BLKR01012952.1:0-14809 GCA_011170035.1 Teleogryllus occipitalis | reverse complement strand
GCTTCGTTTAGAGCTTCTACTGAACTGATTGTAGTATTTTTTTCCTTTAAATGAAAGAATGTGATCCCTAGATGTGTTATCAGATATTGTTTGTGCTGATTCACCAACATTTACGGTGTAAATTAATTAATTAAATATTTCTTTAATAGGACGCTTATCAATAGCCAATTGTTTTCTTCCAAAGGGTGGCTGTTTCAAAATAGATATATATGAGTCGATAGATGTCCACGCTGCTTCATGGTGGCGCTGCTTGATGATTTGTTTTGATTGTTGAGATTTGTTTACAATTTGTCAAGGTTTTGTTTCAGTGTAATTATTGTATTGTGGCGTTGACAGTTTGCATGTATTTGCTTTTGTGGTGTATTTTGTAGAGAACAATCGGACAGTGGGTTTTGCTCGGTTGTACTAAAGTAGTGAAGTTGTTCACAGGTTATGTCAAATTCCGAATCGTTGCCTACGCGCCCCAAAAGACGCAAACGTACATTAACTGGAAGCAGGGAAAGAGAAAGTTAGCGTAAGTGTGATAGTGAGGTCATTTCATTTTCTGCTGGGTCGTTGTCTATGAAATGTCAGTTTTGTTCTGCTTTGTACTTCGCATGTGAGAGAAATTCTGCAAACGAGTTTACCCTGTGTTGCTTAAATGAGAAAATTAGTTTACCTTCGAGCAATATGCCAGAAGAAATCAAAATTGTTTATAGAACATGATGACACATAAAAGAACTTTAGAAATAATATCCGTCAGTATAATAGTGCTCTTTCTTTTGTGTCATTTGGCGCCGATATTGCAGTGTCACCTGGTCATGGGCCATACGTGTTCAAAATTTTGGGAATTCATCACAGAATATCTTCGTTATACCCTGAAGATCCAAACAATGCAACGTATTGTGAACATTAGTATGGGCCCAGTATTTTACATTTATCTCAGATCTCAGCGTCAAATTTTGACGGGGGTTCACTAGTAATAATAATAATAATAATAATAATAATAATAATAATAATAATAATAATAATAATAATAAAGTTCGTGACATTCGTATTGCAGTATGTTTAAGCAAGGAATCATTGACTGATTACGGGGGAGTCACTACTATGGTCATTAGTACCGTAAGTGTAGTGCGTATTTTTATCGAAGGAGGTGATCTCCCGCTGGATGGCAAGATCCGACGCTGACCTGCCCGTCAGCTTGCCGTTTTCCCACAAAAAGGTATCTCTCATCAACGGGGCACCGCCTCAGCCGGGACAAGCTCTAAGCTCCCGACCGGTCTCCCGGCTCGGAAGCAACAGTGAGTGATTGTTTGGTGAGTTGTTTTTTTTCTTCTCAATTTCGCCCACTAGTATGCATCACCAGAAAGGTACGGTATAATGGAATTGCATTTAGGTCTTTACAATAATGTGTAACGATCTGCATTAGAACGTTTTCCCCAACCGTAACGGAGAACCAGCTAGGCACTGCCCCAGCCTCGACAATCTTTAAGTTCGTGACCGATCTCCCGACGTGTGTGGTAGTGTAGTGCATGTAAGTGTAAGTGTGTAAGTAAGGAGTGAGGACAGGACAAGAAAGAGAAAGGAAATATCGTGTGCGGTCCGGTGCCCGTTTGTTAGTATTCTGCTCCAGCATTCGCCTTTAGTGGATCAGAGAAACCACAAAAAACTATCGATTAGAGCAGGCGTTAAGCAAGGAACGTTTGCATGACTGTTGGTACAATATGAACTGTTATTTTGAGAAATGATTTGAATTGGTGATGGTAGGGTAACTGTAATATGGACCTAACATGGTAATACCACCATTATTTCACGATAATTTATTTGTTTGCTGCTTAAGGATATGTCCCCACTATTATGATTTTCTCAAATGTAAGTAAAGTATATTCTTACCACACTCAGAGCGCTGGAAAACAATACCTTGACTCCTTTAAAATTGGCAGGTCACTAGAACTAACTAAAACTGTCAAACTTTTCTGCCAATCAAAAAGGAACGATACGATCTTACAGTACCTTCACAGGAAAAGAAGATTAAAAAAAAAAAAATCTGATGATACGATGACTACTTCTGTAAGAAACTAAATAAGGTACGAAGAAAACAGGAACATAAGAATGGAATCAAACGTATAAACGCGGAGAGCTGGGATCTCTTTGAATTCTAGCGTAATTACTTAATTTCTTGTGCAGGAGAAAATAGATTGCTCGTTTTCTTTGTTTTATTCAACTTACGAGAAGTAATAACTGCGAAGGCAATGTAGTTTGGAAGGAGTAATGGCAGTAATGATAGATGCAGGAAGCGTCTGGGGTGCAAGAATAAATCTTCCTAATTTAAAGGCCGCTAATTAACAGAAATAAAAATATACATGAAAAGGAAATGGACGAACGCAGACCAAATGTGTTGAAAAATCTATTGTACGATTATTACAAAAAGATAAAATTTTATGACGAAATGTTTTTTAATTTATTTTTATCCGATCGGCCAAAAGACCTTACAAAATTAAGTTCATAAATGGAGTGGAAACATCCTGAAGTTATTTCGAGTATCTTTCTCACCAAGTTGCAAGTACCAATTCTTCAATTTTCAGTTTAATGAGTTTGTTGTTGATTTAACATTAGACAA
Source organism: Teleogryllus occipitalis (assembly GCA_011170035.1). Lineage (NCBI taxonomy): Eukaryota > Metazoa > Arthropoda > Insecta > Orthoptera > Gryllidae > Teleogryllus > Teleogryllus occipitalis. Next base: position 12,207 of record BLKR01012952.1, on the reverse strand, counting down.
GAGGATAGGTAGATTCTTGGGATTCAGGGGATACGTTTTGAATTTTGTTTTATTGGAGATTATTTGAGGTATCTTGATTTGATTCTGTTTGAGGTGTTTGCTTGTTGACCTAAATAAAAATTGACTCTACTTGGACAGTGAAATACATTTTGCTTATAATCATCGTAAATGTTTATTTTCGACCCCGGTAGTTAAAGATGTTCTCTAATATTATGTTTTATGACATTTAGTGTAAAATATTATACATCTTAAGCATGTATGATATTATCAAACGTAAATAATATATATACAAAGAGAATGCATTTTAATACAATGCAGTATGCTGTGTAAATTCCTAAATAGAAAATCATATCATAGTGCTAACTCAAGAAAGTCGTATATTCAGAATCTTTAACCTAATCCTGCCTCTTTCTTTCTTCCTTCCCGTGTTTACAGTCAGTCCATTTGTCAGTCAGAATGTTATCATCCGCAATATATTTCTCTCCAAGCAATTCCCGGCCTCCCGCAGACCTTTTCACCAGCACGTTCACGTCGTAGGAGGCCGTGGAGGGCAGAAGGGCGTAGGAGGGTAGGCCGCTCCCCTCACACGTTTCGCGGGCGAGACGTTCGCCCTCGCGCGCCCGGGGCGATGGAGACGTCACGGAGGTGCTCCTGAGCAAAAACCGCCTCCGGGGGCGGCGGCGGCGGCTTACGTGCACGCGGTGGCGGCTCGGGTGCGGCGGCTGACAATAAGGCAGCCGCTCATTTGTCACCGGGTCCATCAGTCACGGGGGGCGGCGGGTGCAGTTCGACCGCATTATGCTTTTAAAGCCGCCCGCCCCGCCGTCGTCCCCGCCCTCGCCGCCCCGCCCACGCCCGGGGCGGCGGAGTCGACGCGTCCAGGCGGCCAAGGTGCAAAGGCGGTGAACGTGACTGGCGGGGGTGGCGGGAAAGGTCGATAGTTTGCTCGTTCTCGAACGGCGAGTTTCCTATGTCCCTTAATAACACCTTGGGATAGACTCAGTCATATAATAATTCACTTGTAGGGAGTTACTTCCATTATTGAGAACACTGAGAATGATACAAAATTGTCATTTATTGTAACCTTTGGCTTATTTTAAGGTCCATGCTGGAATTTTCAGTTACGAGAATCAACGATGCAAGATTGGGGAAATATATTCGAAAATGTCTGTGATATTAGTTAAATGTTTCGTATTTCTTTCAGAATTTGAAGAGTTCCCCTAAAAGAAGCACGTTTCGCCCGTAATGCAGACAACTACTGACGCGAGGCTTCGGAATATGGGATCATTAATCGTGGTGTAAAAATGTGACAAACTAACTACCGCCCGTTAATTTACACTCAATGCAAAATATGTTATGTAAAAAAATATTGTAACTGAGAAGAATTTTAATAAAATGTTGTTGTGGATTTCCATTATAAAAATGCTCACTTTCTTAGCAATGTAAGAAAAAATGAAACGAATGTTCGATTGGGGATCTGAAGAAAAATTCGTGTCTTAGCTCATTTGCTCATTAATAAACATTCATTTCTTTCCATTGAACACTGATGTACTCGTAATTTTTACGTGTTAATATACAAGTTGTTTTGTTGCAAAACTGAAATACTCAACTCATCATACAACTGGTTAAGCTCTGGACAGTTTCTCTTTTGTCATTTAAGACTGCCGTTCGGCTACCAAATTCCCCTACCACTTGCCGATAGTACCATTTGCCCTATCACGCAAAAAGGAGAAAAAATAACGATCTCCATCTGCAGAATATAAGAAAATTCTTTTCATACATTGCAAGAGCGCATTCGCCATTGAAACTCCGGCTGTATAATGGCGCGGCATAAAAATTGCCGTCCATCCAGGTCACCTTGATAGCGATACAGAGACACAGCATAGGTTTATATCCGTGAAATGCAAGGCCATTTGGCAGTATTCCTTCATTCGAAGGAAGACGTACCGGTCTTCTGAGACTCCTATGCCCTTCATATACCCTAAGCACCTCGAATAAAGTGGCTACGGCGGGATGGAAGCACTCCTACGCAGTCATTTCGCATTCATTCTGTTGAACGACGACCTGTGCATGACCAATAAACATGAAAAACGGCCGGACTAATATTTCCTTTCCTGCTTGCAAAATCCCCTGCTTCTGGTACAAGTTCCTCTTTTACTCTGCTTCGTAAGCCAATAAAATTTTTCCTCTTTTATATAGCAGAAGTAGAGTGCTCACCTCGTCAATAACGTCCATGGTCTTGAGAGACGTGCAAGCAATGGAAAATAGCGAGGCATTACTATGAAATTAGAGCGTGCGTTTGCATTCAGACTTTGTAATGGTGCCATTTGATTTCGTTTACCACATGGCTATATCGGTTTTGCGTTCAGACGAACGATAAAGAAAGAGACAAACAAAAAGAAATCACTTATTTGTGAATGCTCGCAAATTTGCAATTTTTAATTTGGTTTCATAGAACTCCAGCAGATTCTTAGTAATATTTTTTCACTATACATTGTATCAGAGTGTTTTAGGGTCCCATAATATATTGAGAATAACAAGTATGACTAAATCTAAGATCCAATTGCATGTAATTGTTTAAAATTTTTCTTATGTCTGATAACAAACATCAGCCAGAAATATCAAACATTAGCCGGATCTTATATACAGAAGGTCGAACAGGTTTTAGAAAAAGTAGTATCAAAATTGAAATAATTTATTTTTTTCCTTTAGTTAAATAAATTCCACGTAAATTAGAGACGTTTCGAACAAAGAAAATATAAGCATAGTTTCGCTAAGCTACTGATAAATCTACTTTTCCCTTCAAACGAGTGATATGAATCGTGTGATGTGCACCGAGTGAAATGACCCCAAACATTTCGTATAAAGAAATAACACGAATACTTAACGAGTTTACTTAGTTAAGAAACTTTTATGACCTTTAACAAAATAAAGAACAGTAAGAAATTTCAAAAATAAACGACATTAATTTTCTACCTAACCTGGCCAGATTTCCAGTCCCGGAAAGATCAAACACATATTAAAGCAACTTGTGTAATAACGTTCTTTCTTTCTTCTTTCCAATGCATGTCTGTGAAATTATTATTAATCAAACAGTTCCACTTATTTTTGACATTCAAGAATGAATGTATTTTGCGTATATTATTACATATAGTATTTTCTGATGACGTTTCGTCTACACCGTTTAGCCATCTTCAGATCTGTTTTTTAATTGTACATTTTATCAATTTTAGTACATAATTTTTTATTACATTTTACAATAAAAATCAGTCGACAGAAGCTTACCTTATAAGTTACAGTTAGAATCTTACTTACTAGCATATTTACATTATATACATTATTATTGTTATTGTAAGCGTGTAATAATATACGCAAAATACCTTTATTCTTGAATGTCAAAAATAAGTGGAACTGTTTAATTAATAATAATTGTGTTATAACGGTACATTAAATACCATTAATAAAAATCGAAAAAGGAAATTATTCCCGAAAGATCCGCTTTTAATAGCGCACATACATCCATAGCATCGACCGCCACCTTAGCCACAGATCTAGCCACCCCGATCCGGCCCGGTTCCACACTGCGCTGCGCGACGCGGCGCATCCTACAAATCTCACGCCCCACTGGCTGCGGGTGCGGCCGCACCATGAACCTCCAACTTTCTGCCAACATCGCGCAGTCGCCGCCTTTTTCACCCTCGAGAAAATCTTGAAATAAGCATACCTACATTGCATTTCACAACCTCACATCGTCGTGTGGATCTTTTTACTCCACTGAACCACTCCGCCCGCGGCCCGCCTCCTTGCCTTTCTTTCGTTTTTTTTTTCTATTATTTTTTTGTAGATCTCGCCCGCGCCTTCTTCCCCTTAGCAGAAATAGATAAAAACGGCGTACATATCTGGAAATTCCTTTATCGTGTGAATGTTTTGTATCACTTTGTGCCAAGTTCAAGTTGTGCGGCGGCGAGGACGATGGCGGCGGCGGCGGTGGTGGTGTTGGCGGCGGCGGCGGCGGCGGCGGCGGCGGGGCTCGCGAGCAGGGAAGGAAACATATGGCCTGTTGGATTTTGACCAAATATAAAACCAGCGCCTCCCTCCGGCCGTGGAAGGCCGCTGGTGAGCAACGCTCCTCGTGTCATATATCTCAACTAATGTGCATACGAGGCGTGAGGCGAGGAGCGTCGGACTCCGCGGGAGGCCCAAGATGCAGCAGTCACACGCCGCCCTTGCCTCCGCCTCCACCGCCGCCGCCGCCGCCGTCGCCGCTCCGCTACTCCCCGCTGGGCGCGTATTTATTTCGCTCCGTACGTCCGACCCTCCCCGCGACGGGGGAGGTACGCACCAGAACGTAAGGGGACGCGCAGATAAAGATAAAATAAGACGCCCGCTGTCCGCCCCCTCTCAAGCAGCCCCCCCCTCCCGGTCTCCCCGGCGCAGCCGACCTTTTGGCAACATCCGAGTCGCTCGTAAATAGGTGAGCCGGGGTAAGAGTGGGTTGTTGTAGTATTTTGATTGTATAATGTCCGACGCATCGCTAGCGAAGAGGTCCTCGTGGGCGAGCGAACAGCCGTTTGTACGCCGCCTCGCGAGGGCCGGACGTCCTCGCGAGTGAGGACGCGCCGAGGACGCCCTCTCGGGAATGGATGGACGCAATAACTGACTAAACAAATATCATTTTCATATTTTTTTTTTTCGTCTTCGCTTTTTCCTTGGCAATAGTCCTGTCTCACGAAATAGAAAAATGGTAATGCGCAGCGAGAATTCATGTACGGCTTCGGTTTGCCCTCGACGACCCTCTTATGCTATTAAGGGGTGGGGCCCCGCCCGTATTTAGTGCGGAGGAGTCGTACAAATGTGTACGTGGAGAGAGATTGCGTTATAAAGCATCCGGATGGTAAGAGGGGAGATTAAAGAAAACAGAACTGGAGACTGCTGCCGCTGCGGCGGCGTCGTGGCTTCTTGGATTCTGTTATTTATAGGTGGACGTTGCCACAATATATTAATGAAGCCGCGAGATAGTATCGCCTCTCGACTTTTGCAGGAAGCAAGGGGTTGCTGGAGGAGGCATGACCTCAAAAGCCGGTTTAATGCCTGAGCGGGCGGAATTGTGATTCCATTGAGGTTGCGATGCGAATGAAAAGGAAAGCGGGGTACTTGGGAAAAATATTCTTGCTCGCTGAGCAAATATACGAAGACTTATTTGAATGGTTCTTCAATATCCCTTTTGCAAGAAAATATCATAACTAATGCGAGGCATGTGTAGCGGATCTACATGCTTGTGCTTGTTGGAATGAACTTTAATTAATAAATATGTGTCGAAAAAATTACATCATCCGAAGGCACAATAACATGTTAACACGTATATCGCAAAAAATCACAAAAAGTTATTCCACAACTATTAAAAGAAGTGAAAAATAAATTCTTTGTTTCAAAAATCAATATTTTCCCTTTTCTTTCCAGAATTCCTTTTTAAAGTTCAAGCCCGAACAAGCACAAAATTTTCAAGGTTTGCATTTTACTTCTGGCTATGAAATAATTAGAACAGCACGGAATTATAAACACTGAAGTATCGTTGAGTCTTACGACGACGAGAATTAGACGTTGAACACACACTTGATTACCATCCGACGTTCTCGACAGTAACATTATATTTAAGTTTTTAATTTACAACCTCTTTCAAATCTTCAAATCAAAATTTGCATATGACTAATTCTATCCCAAATTGGGGACACTTCCTCACTGTCACACAACAGTTCCTCACCATCAATGGCATAATGAAGTTAGAAATTCACAATATGATCTAATTAAAACAAGTATGACATTGACACTAGTGCAAAGTGTATTTTGCATACAACAAAAACTCAAATATGCTGATATGTATTGTTTCACAGAGACCCAATTTCACAGGCTTGAACCTATACTGTTCTATTCTTTGTCTGTACATAATATGTAAATTCTACAGGTCCTAAGAAGTTTCGGATCTACAAAAATCGATTTATTAGCTACAGTAATCTAACAGAATTCTTTTAGAAAAATGAGAATGTGATTAGTTGCGTGGGTGATATTATTTGTTGCAAGTACCAAAAATCCATTTGAATCGTAGAAAATCTTCGGCACTAAGTTTGTATTTTGCACGTGTAGAGTACGATTCGTCCGCATACATGGAGGTAAAGTCAGCAGAGATTATCTTACTTTACTGTTCAGTGAGTTTTAAAGATTTACAGAACCTAAAAGTACGGTGTCTAAGATGGTCATACTCGTACATGGGTATGCCTCACATAACAGCCTGACCTGCGTCAATTGTAAACCTGTCGTCATTACTCTGTTCTCACAAGGATGCGGCAACAACATGCACTGATTAATGTAAAAATGTGGTCTTCTTCAAGGCATGACGGGCGGACTGACAAATCATTACATCGTCGCCGCATTGTTCTCACATTGAAGCAGGGAATGGCGCCCACATATTTACAACCACCACGAGTCAGAATCGCAAGGCAAGGTACAAGGCAGACTCGCAAGGTATATGGCTACCGTTGAGAGCACTCACCGGCGGCGGCACTGGCGTCGGGCTGGCCCACGGGCTCAGGGAAGATGACGGCGGTGTCGGCGCGGCGCAGGTACTCGGCGATCTTCTGGCGCTCCAGGTCGCCCACGCCGGCGGCAGCAGCGACCGCAGCGGCGGCCGCGGCGGTGGACGCCGGGTGGTTGTGGTTGCTGTCGGGGCTGCCGGGGCCCCCGGCCGCGACGGCGTCGTCCCCCGACGCCCCGCCCCCGGCCCCTGCGGCGGCGCCGGCGGCGGAGGCGGCGACGGCGGCCGCCGAACCCGCCACTACGTCCTCCGCAGGCGCCAGGTCCTCCAGCTCCACTGCAACAGGCAAGAAACGCCAGGTGAGGTTAATGCCGTTCAAGTACAATATAAGAACAGCTAATAACTGACTAATCCAAGCTATTAACCCTTTATTACATGGTCTAACTCAGCTGTAACATAATATTTTTTCAGGTCAAAAACGCATTCTAACGATTATTTTATGAACTATTTTATACACGTGATGTACATCATGCGTTTATGTCACCCCATGCATAGGCGGTAAACGTGGTAAGATAACGAGATGAAGTGATAGTAATCTAGTGGCGTCGTGAATTGGAACTTCCTGGTTACACAAGTTCTGTTTCCGTATATCAGAAGAGAAAAGTTTTTAGGTAAATAATTGAACTAAAATACGAATGATACTTATTTAATTGACTTGCTTGATACTTATTTTATCACATAAACGTTTGAAAAATAAGTACTTTTTGTAAACCATGAAATGTAGCACATTTTCTTGGAGGAGTAACACAATTTAGTTTCGTGTTTTTCTCAAGAAATATTTACTTCCGAATTTTTTTATTATTTTTCCCTAATTCAAAAAAATAAATTTCATGAAAAATAAGTATTTCAAGTAAAAATAAAAGAAATTATGCAATCAAAGGTTTACGGTGAAGCAAAAATGCTAAAACCGAAGCGAAGTGAACCGAACCGAGATTGTCCAATTGAGACGGCAGAGTGCACGAGCGAGCGCGAAGGAATCGTCAGCTGCGGTTCGGAGCGAACAACCCGCTTTTATTCTATGTCTTTCAATTCATATTTGAATATTGAGCTTTCACATATTTTGAGGATGTCTTTCATTGCGGTTTTTATCAATTTTTATTAGCAAGTGGTTTGAACATTTTTTTCTTTCGGAATCGCTTATGAGGTACAGGGAGGTTAGGTTTAGTTCTGCGCTACTATCGTTAGATTGATTGATGTTTCCGGGCACGTCAACTGCTACAGTCAATAGACCTGTTAGTGCAGTGAATGTTTATCCCGGGAGGTGACGATGATTCCTGCCCAGCTGAATGGTGAGATCCGGCGTTGATTTATATGTTGCCTTGGGGAAATTTCTCCCTGAGAGGAGCACCGCCCAAGCTAGAACAAGCTCAAAGCTCGTGTCTGGTCTTCCCACATGTGTGGCTAGAGAATACAAAAATGCATTTATATTCTTAAAAAACATTCCCGAATTGAATTCTCATATTGCCGCTACTCTCTCAACGCAGCAAGATCCAGACCATCGCAATCAGGCGCTTGAACTCGTCCACCCCTCATGGAGGCGGCTGTAAGTGGCGATGCACTCCACACGCGTCCTCCACATGGCGAACGGAACAGGGCGCTCTCAAACACTGCACACAGCGAAGGGCCAGCGCCGGTCCCTTAACCGCAGCCGCCCTTCCCCGTCGGGCCGCCCGCGGTTAAATCATTTTTATATCCGCTGTGTACATGCGGGGCGGCGCTAATGTGTTTGCCCGGGCCCCGCGGGCGCGACCGGCGGCAGCGGCGGCTGCGGCGCAGCAGGTGAAGTTGTTTCCTTCCAAACACACGCGAGCGCGGACGCTTGCTCGCTCACTCGCTCGCGTGCGCTCGGCGCCTGCAAACCCGCATGCGGCGAGGCGCCCTGCCCGCCGCCCCCGCCATTAGCGCGCCACTGTCGCGGTCGCGCCGCCGACGCCGCCGTCGGACAAAGACAACACGCGTCCCGTACGCTCTCGCCCACACCCGTGCCTCGCAGCGCAGGCGGGTGCGGGGCCGTCCCCCGCGGGAGGGTGGGCGGGGTTTGGGGTGATCGGGGTTGAGGGTGAGGAGGACGTCGGTTGGCGGGAGGTCGGAGATCGGTCAAGTGGAAGGTGGGAGGGGGAGTGCAGGGCGAGCAGCAGAGCGGGAGGGCACGTAGGCATGGAGCCGAAAGGGGAGGGGTGAGGTGAGATGGGGTGGGGAGGGCGAGCAGGGTGGGGCGAGGTGTGGGGGGACGGGTGAGGAGGGGTAGGCAGGATGGGGGGGGTGACGGAGAAGGGTGGGGTGGTTCGAGAAAGGCAGGCCGTGCAGGACGGAGCGGAGCGGTGCGTTTCGGAGGCGTGGCGAGGCGAGCGGGAATGGCGGGGCGGGCACGGCGGGGCGGAGCGGTGCGTTGCGGTGGGCGGGGCGGGGCGGGAGAGGTGGGTTGGACTGGGTGGGTTGGGCTGGACGACCATGAGAGCTGCTGGGAGGTCGGGTGTGAGGCCGGGTGAGCGGGCATAGTGGGTGGGTGGGTGGGTGGATGGGCGGGTGGGTGGATGGGCGGGTGGGCGGGCGTTGTCCGATCGCCCGCAGACAGCGGTTGTCTATTCGCGCCCCTCCGCCCGATCGGTCGGCAGAGCCCAGGCCTCCTCTTTTGGTTGCTGGCTCTTTGGGCGGGAGAAGCCCCCGCGGTCTCTTTGTGCATCTGCTTCGTATGCAAGCGTTCTCTGGCAGTTGAGTGCACCACGATTGATTCCGAGGAAATGTAGTTTCGCTCTCGTTCCGGGTTGGGAAAAATGTTAATAGAAGAAAAGGTTCAAGTGGTAGGAAAGGACAGTCATGTTTATCACTCGAGACTGGTCAATATTGATGTTTAATAATAATATTAAAAGTAAGAATTATTATTACATTCATATTTCGGCGCTTTTCGTTCGATTATTTATCTACCTCCTATTTGTTGTTTCTATTGTTATTCAATTTCCCCTAATCTTTCTGTTGTATGGAAATGACTTGTTCACATTTTAATTCTAAAGAACAGCAAGAGTAATTCGAAAACTCTCCTAAAATGTCCAAAGGAATGTATTATTGTTCAATATCTGGAGGAAGTAAAGCTGCGGAAAAAATCTTATGAGGCATAAAATAATGTAGGTACTTGATAAACTAAATAACCTGATACATTATGATAGCAATTATGTATTTTTAATTACATATTTTTTTGTTATTTAACAGAACCACCCATACTTCTTCAATAATTTTGTATTCAGAGAAACGTATGTCAATTAATTCATTTATTATTACGATTGTTGGTCGTCCTTCCTCCTATTCCAATCTTTCCCGCATTCCCACTACCCTCTTTGTCACGTGTCGGACCACACTCTGCGGGGCTTCTCAGCAGCTTTCCCCCTTCGATCACCAGTCCCGGCAGCCGCAGCCCAGCGCCGACCGCTACGCGACGCGCTCTCCACCCCACCCCCCGCTCCTCCCCTCGAACTGGGGCCGGCGCCGTTGGAGCACTCTGTGTGGGAAAGGGCGCGGAGGCCGGCGGTCAACAGTTCGGCGCCCGGACGGGCCGGGCCGGGCCGGGCCGACCCCAGGCGACGCGTCGCGGCGTCAGAAACGAGCCCTCTCGGCTGCGCTGTTTGCGGCCCCACATCGCCCGCCGCCCCGCGCCCCGCGCCCCCCTGGCGGCGCTCGCCCGCACACTCCGCGGTTTGCGGGCGACGCCTTCTTTCGCCCCGGGGCCGGTCCTGCACCTTCGACGGGCGAGCGAGCGAGCAGGCGGGCGTTGTGTGTGCCGGGTCGCGGTCGACCATGAGGGCCTGTTTGCGAGCCTCGTGCTAGAGTGGCGCGCGGCCTGCACGACCCGAGCGGTGGAGAAAGAGAAGGAGGATGAAGAGGAGAACGAAGAGCTGGAAGAGGTGAAAGGAGGACGAGGACGAAAGGGAAGGAAGAATGGGAGGGGAGGATGTAGTTGGAGACGTATCTGGCGACGAAGGCTGCGATGAGGTTAGTGACGGAGGTAAGGAGAAGGGAGCAAGCCGGCGAAAACGAAAATGTCTGAGCTCAGAACTGGGGAAGTAGAAGATTGAGTAAAATGTGACGAAGCAAGCGAGACGAAGGAAACAATATGAGAAAGTTTGAGTGATGTTGAAATAAGCGATTTGTAAGTTCACTAGGAAAAGCAGAGCGAGGAACAAATTTGGAAGATGGAAGTGAAGCTAAAGAAACATTTGCGACATATTTTAAAGTGCAAAGTCTGTCCACAGGGTTTGTACTGGCCGTCGGGACAACGTGGGCGCGAAGCTACTTTCGGCTGGTCAAGCACACGCCGAGTATTTGAGCGATGAAGCATCAATAAAACATTTTGTTTTTAAATGAACATGCTGGAAAGTTTGATGAGAGCCGCCAATAAAATATTAAGGGATATAACCTGACAACGGAGGCATAGTAACACAGGTTTTAACTGTTTTTTGACATCAAATAAATAAAGGGTCATGAAGGAAGCAACTTGGAGGTATGTGTTTGCAAATAATCCGACAGATCACGGAAGAAAACAAACAAACGAAACGGACATTTTAAAAAATGGAATACGACAATCGAATAAAAACATTAGGACGTACACATAGCAAAGAAACAAGCACAAAGAAGGCGCGACGCTGCAAACCAGTGTGAGGGGCATAGGGAAAGACATCAACGGGAAGACACACATGCGGGGCGGAAAGTTGGAGGAAAGTGCTGCAAACGATGAGGAGGATCACGGAAGGAAAAAATAGAAAAAGAACATTCCGAAAAATTGGAATATAATGGAATAAAAACATGAGAGAAGACCCGAGGTCATAGACACAGCAAAGAAACAGGGAGAAGGAGCGACACTGCAACTAAGTATGAGGGGCATGAGCAACGTCATCAACGGGTAAGACACACACGCAGCGAACATCGAGGGCAGCGCTGTGTGCTGAGGTCCGACCGAAGCGGCCCGCGGTCGCGCTGCAAAGTGTCCACGCGACGCAAGGGGGCGGGGCCGCACTGTGCTGGTGATACACGCGCCCAGAGTGAGCGATTTGACGCGCGACAAAAGAAATGTATAATTGGAATACGAATACTGAAATACAACACACAGAAAAGTTCACGGAGGATCATGGGCGAAAGAACACGACCTAAATATTATGAAGTGTATATGAGCAGAGATCTTATAGCCTAAGAAACTGTCCACTGATTGCCTCGCCATGGAGAGTCATACAGTTTTTAACTGTTTTGACGTTAAATAAATAAATAAATGGTCATGGAGGAAGGAAGTTAGAGGAAAATGGTCACAAAGAATCTGGAGAATCATTGACGAAAAAAAATACGAAAAAGAATATTCAGAAAAAAATGGATTAGGAGCATCGAATAAAAACATGCGACAAGATCTGAGAACGCAGACACAGCAAAGAAACAGACAGGGAGAAGGCGCGATACTGCAACCCAATGTGAGGGCCATCGGGAACGTCATCAGCGGGTAAGACACACATGCGGGGACAGTCGATGGCCACGCTGTGTGTTGAGGTCCGACCGACGCGGCCCGCGGTCGCGCTGCAAAGTGTCCACGCGACGCAAGGGGGTGGGGTCGCACTGAGCTTGTGATGCACGCGCCCAGAGTG
>BLKR01012951.1:0-14820 GCA_011170035.1 Teleogryllus occipitalis | reverse complement strand
GAAAGAAAAGAAAAAGATGACTGTGATGTCCACTTTGCCCAATATTGTAGGTTCTGTATTCACTTAACGAATCATGAATTCAGTAGGGTGTTATTTCTGGCTTCAGCAGCCCGGGAACACAGCGGCTCCGACCTCTAGTAAAGAAATAACACGAGAACAAGTTCAACACGACCCACCCACAGACTGTTTTGGCAAGACGTGGACTTCCGTGGTGGACATCAATGCAATAACGGTTATCCAGGAGATGCCGTGTCCTACTCAAGGTTGCCAAACGACTGTTTTACTCTTGAGGCATGTGTATCATCCCGGTTATAAAGAAATTAAATATTCAATTTGATTAATATAAAATTTAATTCGATTCGATTTTGATTAATTTGATATTTGATTTGTTTAATATAAAATTTCTTTCGGGACTTCTGCGGAAGCCCGCAATGGCGGTTTGGATAGTTGGTTGCCTTGTATTTTAAACAAATTTTGGGAAGTTCTAATTTTTTTAAATTAATTTCCTTTAGTTTGAATTAAGTACAATTTTACAAAAAACCTGGAGATGGGAATAAATTTGTTTTCGAAACGTCGTAATTTTGAAAGCTTAATAAAAGATTGTTAAATGCCATATGTACAATATCTGATTCCTGAATGTGTTCGTCGAAAAAATGGCCAAAGAAGTTTTATATTAATTGAAAGTGGCGGACAATACAGTGGAATAAATGTAATTTAACAATTTTCATTTCTTAAATTACATTTCCAACGCTATCAAATAGTATCCACTTTGTCAGGGATGCAAAAAAACACCTTCAGTTACGGAATTTTCAGAAGTTGCTGTCTTGACCAGCGAAATGATGAAGGCGTGTTTTTAAAGTAGTACCGTTTTGGAAAAAATCGCATAAATATTTGTTTGAATCAATTTTTATGATTTTTTTTCAAAACGACACTCACTCTAAAATCACGCCCGGTATTCTTTAAGTGTTCTTTAACAGAGCGGGCTGGTGTTCCGCAGGGGCGCGGGCAGGCGGGCGGCGGGGCTGAAGCGGCAGGAGGCCGATTGAACTGTCGCGGTCGCGCGGGCGACGGTCTGTGAGATTGTCTGTGGTTCCACGGAACCGAGAATGCGCGCGCGTGCGTGCGTGCGTGTGTTTGTGTGCGCGTGTGTGCTCGCACAATCACGCGTCGGCCGAGTAATCTGCTACGACAACGCCAACACAACCGAACTCACGTGCTGGTCACGCCACGCGTGTTTACGCGGTTTCTACGACAGGTGCTGTAAGACTCATCAGGCGGTTGGCATCATATAAGAAATAACGTGCCAGTAAAGAAAGGGAACATTTTAGTAGAAATATAAGAAGTAATACACGTTGTTGGGTTTGTTTAATTTCCATATAAAACTAAGGTTTCTCCGTCGGAAGGATCCATTTTCGGTCATTTAACTGACACGTATAAACAATACCACACTAGATATTGTGTTACAGAAAATTATGATTGATACAGAAATGTTACAGCAGTCATGGCTTTGATTGCGTCTGAATGCCTTTCTCCTCCATTCAGTTTTTTTTAATTGCCGATAAAATTAATATTCATGAAATAAGTTACGGATGTGTTAATAAATTTTATAACCTCTTCAGTTATACACACTTTGTGAACTTATTTCTAGAAGTCACTGAGGATGTGGAGGTCATGTCCATATATCCCCAAAAATCACGGCCCAATGTGAGCCAGTTAGTAGCCGCACTTCTCGATGCAATGTCAGTGTCTGTTTGTTTCCTTTCAAATAAACGCAGAATTTCATGCAATTTTAAGTGTTAATTTTGTTTCCTCACATTCATTTATTTTGGTTATCTATATTAATTCTTTACTTCTTCTCCGATATTTTCCTTGAACTTCACATTTTGTAGTTTGGTAACTTTATGCTGAAGAAGTGTAAACATATGATGATTGTTCTGTCAACTGCATTATTTGTGACGGTTCGCTTAATCCCACCAACAGGCTCATCTAATTTGCTACTTGGAGTTAAATGAGCCACTTTAATGTTGTTTACGTTTTTCAGTTTGTAGAAGCGAGATTTCATTAAGGAAATACTGCATGTAAACATAACAAAGACTTCCCATTGTTAAATACGTAGAAAGAAAGGGGGGAAAATATTAAAATCAACACCTAACCCCACTCTCTCCTACACTTATTTAATTTTCATCAAAATGCTGTCATATCGTATTAGCTAAGTCTAAACATGGCACCGGGAACGGTAGCTCAGTGAATCAACTGATGTCACTGCAGCGCCTCTGACCGGGAGGTCCTAGGTTCGAGTCCTGACAGCGGCAGGATTATCGACACTAACTTTTTAGCTAGGTCGAATTCAGTCGCTGTCTGGAGGAGAATTCTAGCGGCTGGCTGCTCTGATCGGTAGTTTTCCGTGGTTTCTCCGATCAACACCAGGCGAATGCCGGAGCAGTACCCTACCAAACGGGCCACGTACCGCGCGCGATCTGTCCGTCCTCTTCCTTGTCCTATCCTCTCGCCTTGCACACACACCAACATGCACTACACCTCACATATTCCCACCAACACTCACAAATCCAAGAAAAGTTCTTCCCGAAAACGGAAGGGGGAGCTTGCGCAGGCGGGCGAGCCAGGGCCCAACCCCGGACAAGCCTTGGCCTCGCAGGTGCCAAGGGGCGTGGGGGCTTGAGGTTGGGGTCGGCGACGCACAAAGCCCGGCAAACACTGGCCGGCAGCCGCCCCTGCCCCTGCTAATTGCAAGGCGCGCGCTTTGACACGTGGCCAGCTCCCTCCTGGGACACCCCCCCTCCGCTCCTTCCCCTTCCCCTTCCCCTTCCCCTCACGCTCCGCACCGCTCTTTTGGTTTACTAGGGCCTTTCAACTCCTGGCGTAGGGCACGACAGGGGACAATGTAGACAGATAGATATTTATTATTTCTGCAGGGAGGTTTATACAACTTGGTGGCAGAACACTACAATTTACATATTACAATCCCCCATCTAGATCGGGTTTTTGTCCAATTTCCCTGATCCATTCAGCAAGTACTGAGATAGCCCCTTGATTTGCTTCTGGACGTAAATGTAGCTTCACTATGCACATGTTTTGTTGAGCTTTCCTTTTGCTTGTAGTTTACCAATTAACCAATGACTGCGAACCAGAAAAAAAAAATGTTGCGCAAAACAGTTTGAAACCATAAACAGTGAAGCGAAAACAGCGGATTTCTTAAGGGCACGTTCTAAACAGGGGTAGAATTCTCTACGTGGTATGCACAATTGAACTATTGCGCCTAAATGATATAATTCTGTGGATTGTAGTCTTATTTTAATGTACCTCCCAACTTCCTTCTCCTAACACATCTTTAATAGCCAACACCGATAACGTCAGGCATTCGGATAGTGTCCAGATTCTGCTAGCTGCTTTACGCCATTTCTTCCATTCTCCAATTTTCTGTAGGTTTCATGCTAGGATCCTCTCCAGTTCCACTAACGAAGTACTCTTGACAGCGAACACCAATCTGCCAGCTGTTCGATTAGACTTCACTGGATTGAGATTGATTGACCACGAAGCACACTACATGCGCAAAGAGATGTAACAGCAAATCGTGGCTTCGACGAAACAGACAACCAATTCAGGGTGCCAATCGTACCCGCTCGAGTTTCTACACTTTTGCAATATATCACCTCAAAGCACATAAATTCTGTCCTTTGTAAGTGCAGGATCATCAGTCAGTCGGCCCAAAACTATATACTGTACAATGACCTCATAACTATCCTTGAACAATAGTCTTATTAAGTTTCGTCTGAAACTACGTTCCTATTATTTTCAGCTGCGTCAAAGGCCATTTGAATGTTCCCGAAGTAGCTCCTCACGACTACCCGTTGTACCTTTTAGATTTAATGACAGGCTTTTTTTTTTATTAAGAGAGCTTTAAAAATGACAGCACCATATTTCTGAAATTTCTCGAAGACCACCTGAAGCTAATTCTACGAATTATGAAGGACAGAGTATACAACGATATTAGATAATTAATATAAATAGTGGCGCACCCAACGGGCGAGCTTTTACTAAATTTCTGTACTAACGAAAATCATTCAAAATATAAACATACACTATATGTCAAATTAAATTACGTTTTACATTCAGCATCATGCAAAAAGTAGTTATAAGGAAACGTCAAGTCAACTGGATACAACGAATGTAGACCCCCCCTCCCCAAACATACACATACACACAAAGTCTGGGGGCGCCTCTGAATAAAAAATATTAATTTTGCAATGACATGAAGTTAAGTACTATTCGCGCAACATTTCTTGAACGATGGATTGAAGAAATGCACGGGGAGTGGGGGTATTGGTTACAAAGCCGGCCACTAGATTATTTACAGTAATGCCAGCCTCAGGAAAATCAAGATCATACCTGCTACGTGTGCGGCCAGGTCATCGCTCTGGATAGACAATAGCAGGGACACTAGATAGGAGTTGTAGGTGCCTCCCTTAAAGGACCTGGACCTGCCTCAGCCATATCTTCAGATAATGGTAATAAAGCTGAACAGAAGTTCTCGACTATGAAAGCAACTAGCTTCTGTTTCGCGCAAACGAAGTTTTAATGCTTGGATGTTGCCATCAGTGCTCGCTGCGAGCTTTTGCCTTGTTTATTGCTCAAGGGAGGGGGAAGCAAGGTCATCGTTCAAGAAAAGCTGCGCGAGTAGTATCCATTCTGTGATATTTGGTTTCCCATATTCCGCGAGCGACAAGGCGGTAAAAGACGAATAGCTGGAAACGGTAGGTGACAGGAGTCCTCCCATCTGGCCGCGTAAGGCGAAAACCGTCCCTCGAGCGACACAGCGACTGTCACCGAATCCGCCCTCCCGGCTTCCGCATCGGATATCCGCCCGGCGCGGGGCGGGGCGGGGCGGGGCGGGGTGGGGCGGGGCGCGGGGAGGTCGATACTTCGCGGAGAGCGGAATAGTTGGCGCATACCGCCAAGCGACCCAGAGGGCACCCCGCGCCTCGCCCCGAGTCCTGCACGCCCCGCACTCCGCTCCCCACGTCGCTCAGCCCCGCCCAGCACCACCGCTCAGCACCCGCTCCGCTCCGTCGTGTCCCGCACCCAACCTCGCGCCCACCAAGCGTCGTGCCCGCCACGCCATGGCCCGCGCGCTGCCCGACTTGCTCCACACCCGTCCCCGCTTCATCACGCTCCTCGCCTTGCCCGCCACGCCTCGCGCCAAGCCGAGCCGCCCTGCCCAAACCTCTCCGCCTCTCTTGTTCGACGCCCACTTCGCTCTTCCCCACAGTTACGTCCGACTTGTTCGGCACCTGTCCCGCGCCCACCCCCGCTCCATCACGTCACCGCCCCGCCCCGTCCATTCCCACTCCACTCTACTTGTTCCTCGCCCGCCCCGCCCCGTCCGTCCCCCCCTCCACTCCACCCGACTTGCTTCTCACCCGCCCCCCTCCACACCACTGACTTGCTCCACACCCACCTCGCTCCTCCCCACTCCACTCCCCCTGACCTCTTCCACAACCGTCCTTCTTCATCTTGCCTCCCCCCCCCCCACCTTGCTCCGCCTCAGGTGCTCCACACGCCGCCCTGCGCGTGGCGCGAACGCAATCAGTGGTTCGTCAGCGGCCGCACTTTGACACAGAGTTGGTTGGCATCGGACGAGATCCTCGCAGGCGACAATATACTACCTCTCCCTCCGACACTCCCAAAAACGCTGCAGCGGGCCTACGAAAAGGGCTCTCCTCTCTCACGCGGCCCCGGAACCTCGCTCCTTTAGCTCTCTCCGCAGGCGAGGGCGCGGTGGGGGCTCTTGCATTTTCTTTTCTTTCGAAAGGGATTCCGTATGGTTGCGGAATGAAACATTTTTTCTTACGTTAACACGATCAATTCTTGATTTTCCCTACTTTCAAGGTGACAATTTGGAAAATTGATACATGAAATTGTCGAGTGGAATTCTCAATGGTGTTCAGCGCCAGTATAGAACAAACTGATTTTTTTTTTTCAGAAAGGTGCTTTAAGCCGACGCCTATTTCCTCTCTAAAGCGCTATGTTCCTGTTCGTCATCTTCGAGTTCAAACATAGTCGAAAGACGGCACAAGTGTTAACTCCAGCTCTCACTGGCATTTGAAAAGTGTTGCCAGCCGCATTCATTAGTGCTGGCGGTTCTCATTTCAGTGTGCTCGGAGTGTGGTTCAGGTTACATTATCGCCAAAGATTGAGTACACGATTGGTTTAAGCGAAAATATATTTTCTCTTTCTGAGAAGATTCAATAATCGTTCCCGTTCTAATAATCCCAACGCGTTAATCCAAGAAAATTAATATCTTCGTTTCTATTACACTGTTCTTCGCTTTTTACAATTTTCACTTCACTTCTCACCCTTTTGCTTTACCTAATTCAAACAATATGGAATATACTACTCACGCAATTACGCTAACTCGCGCTTCACGCTGCGCAACTGTCCCAACACCTCAACACAGCAGCTGCCCCTTTCTGTTATTTCCCCTCATGATGGCACTTCGACTCAAGTAACCACGAAAATTACCCCAGACTCTGTTACGTTCGTTTCAGTATCACGCAATGTTGCTCTACACATCGATTGTTTATAGCATACCACACTCTACAAAACAAAAAATAAAATATTACAAAATGTTTAAATTTCCAAAAGCTTTGAAAAGAGATTTTTATTAGTACACTTATATGTATTTTTAATACGTTAAACTCCATAAGACAAAAAACATAGGTTCTTGTAATTTTTATTCCTTCCTTTAAAAAATTCCTGGATCTGTAGTGGCGAATGCCTAGCATATGAAATTTTAGACGGCTTATAAAATATAAAATACTGACAATTTTCGAAACTTTTTGCAATAATTGTCTACATTGATGCTAAACTAGCAAGAAATAACGAGGATATAAATTTCCTTACGTCAGAACTATGTTCGGATTCTGAAGGGTTAAATAAAAGTTGATACATCTGAGACTTCTTTCTAATATCCGTCGCAAAATATATCTTTAAGAACATAATAATATCATATGACGAGTAAACGAGTACACATGTACAAAAGAATGACTCAGTTATTCCTCCAATATCCTGTTACTGTCTCCAATATTTTCTAAACTTTCTGAAACAAGGAAGAATTCTTTTATGTTACACACGTGTCTAACCGAAGGAATGTCATTTTGCATCTTGGAATATATATATTTTTCCCCTGCATTCGAGTATACACATAAGAATTTTATTTAATCTTCTGCGTACTCCATCTATTTACTTCAAAATGTTGTTCACTCATCAGAGTGGAAAAAATCCTACCTCAATGCAATTTATTTACAGAAAAGAACGGAGCGCGTACTTTCCCCAAGCGTCGGTCAACACTCGCAGAGCACTTCGCGTAGCGGCCGAGCCGCTGCGCTCGTTATCAAATAGCGGAAAAAGTTGGCGACTGCTCGCGAGCCCTTGACAGATGCCACGCGAAACGCCCCACAGCCCCCCCCCCTCCACTTGAAAACTTCGCCCACCCCCCAGTGCACAACGGCCCTCGCTTCTACCTCGCGCTGTCTTTCGTCCGTTTCGTCCATATCCAGGTGTACAGTCGTACCACCATCTCCATAATCACTTCCTCACCATTTCATCCTTTATAGCTACATCGAATTCTGCGACCGCAGTGTAGCAGAATTCTGGCAATGGACTGGTGCGATCGGTAGTTTTCCGTGATTTCTCCAAATCAACAAGTGAATGCCGGAGCAGTACCCTAACAAACGGGCCACGGACCGCGCGCGATCTTTTCTTCCTCCTCCTTGTTCTATCCTCATCTCTTATATGCAAGCACACATGCAAGATTTTAGAGTTTATTCCGGCAGTGGAGGCGCCCTGTTGGAGGAGGAATCTGAAGGGGGATAATTCCACATGTGTAGTAGTCACCGGATACCACGTTCCGGCGAGGGAATAACATTGCTACATTCTGGGACATAATATGCAGTACACTTACGGGACTAATGACACTAACAGTTGAGCGCCCGGAATCATGAAATAATCCTGCACCGACAATTGCACTGCTGACGGCTTCTTGTTCTCGTAGGTTGGAAAACACCGGTAGCGGCAAATGCAAATGCAACACGGGTTTTATCCCGGTAATGTGGCAGAACTTTGCTTGATGTGAGGAAATTTGCTTGTTGTTAATATCAGGGAGTTTGTGGTGGTTGTGGGAATAGAGTTCGTAAGCCGTGTGCGCTGGTCAGTGGTTTCCTAGAAGTGTGCTGGAGCACTACACAACACAACGGGCCACGAACCGCGAACGATCATCGCTACTCACTTCCATTCGTCAATTACCCCAGCAGTTGTAGACACAAAAGCAAATCAATCAATAGTAGATAGCGGCTTCCTACAACATCACCATCATCGCTGAAGTCTTTATTTCAGCTTTCGCTCCTAATCGTTCATAGTAACGTTCCATCCCATCCCTACTTCCACTGCCAACGCACCACATCGTCGAAAGCCTACTCTTTCTCCTCTGAGAGCGTTGGTTTCCGCGGTCGGAGTCAGTACGTTCTTGGCTGTCCGGTAGACGCGGCATCCTAGGCACAGAAGCCAGCGTTTCGGCCGCCGTTCTCCAATTCTCTTCAGGGCGAAATGCCGTAAGATCGCGGAAAGGTCCAATGGCATTTTGCCCTGAGGAAGGTCGTAGAATCGTTGACACATGTGCCTAGGACACGGCATCTCCCGGACAGCCAACTAGTTACTACTCTTTCTTCTCACACGCCCCTCCCCGCGTCTCGAGACTGGTTGCTTCCTGCGCCTTCTCATCAAAATCAACATTGAACTTCCTCCTCCTCCGGGGGCGGAGAGGAAGGCCTCTTCCGGGCAGCGCCTCGTGTAGAGGGCGCTTGAGGCGCGCTTCGACACAGCCGCCGCCAGACTGCGCGCAACGACCGGGGCCGCGCGGCAACGCTCCCAACCCACGCCACCGCTGGGGTTAATGCGCTCAGGCCCTCACCCAGCACGACTCACGGCCAACTGAACTTTAGAGCCATTTGAATCTACGCTCTTATGCAGCCAACACAAATACAGATTCTTCCACCTTAGACTAATCAAAGACAGGAATTGGTCACGGCAGGGGTTTTCACACTTTTTTCGTCCACGGCTCCCTTGGCCTAAACGAAACTTCCCGCGACTCCACTGGTAACAAATAGTGTCAAATATAAGTGTTAATATAGGCCAACTGAAGATTCAACACAAATGAGTAAGACATATAACAGGCTATTTTATTCCTCCGTTCTAATTAGGTATTAAAATAACACATTTTATTCAACTTTTAATTTCATGATCAATGTCTTCTAAAAATTAATGGAAGATGGACATCTTTCATCAAGAATTGTTCAAATCTGGGTTCAATATTTGAAACTGACACTCGCAATTCTTTTTTACGTTCTATTTCAATCTGTGTTTGCTTTTGTTTTCCAAAAGTCAGAAGTGTGTAAAGTTAAATAAGAAATAATAACTGAAAGTATCACTGTAAGTGGACGTGTTCCATCCAAACAAACTCTTTT
Organism: Teleogryllus occipitalis; assembly: GCA_011170035.1. Taxonomy (NCBI): domain Eukaryota; kingdom Metazoa; phylum Arthropoda; class Insecta; order Orthoptera; family Gryllidae; genus Teleogryllus; species Teleogryllus occipitalis. Next base: position 5,281 of record BLKR01012951.1, on the reverse strand, counting down.
TGTACGACTTTCATGGAGAAGCCTATCTCTTGACATGCATGACCCCAACGTACTGGCATTTCCTACACGTTTCCACGCACACAAAGGCGTTTTTAAAATTTTTCACTTGAATATTAATTATAAATTAGGCCACTGTCAAGTTAAATTTTGATGCGTACGAATATAATTACTAGACCAGCTTTAAAACGTCGATGCTTAAAAACATCAATGGTTTTAGGTCGAGACATTATCACTAAGGATATTTTAATTCTGTACATCAATGTTTGGACACATCGATGTTTTCTTTCTAATGTTGCATCACTACTTATGACCATGAAGCGTCACTCTCTTTAAATCGGAGTATACTGAATCTGATTTTAACGGTGTCATTTTGACTGTGAGGTCTCTCTGTTCGTTTTCACGCCAGCCTGCCCAATCACGCACCCAGATAGTACAATCGACTTTCGTTATAGTGAACTCGCATATAGTGATTCCTCGGTTATAGTAAATTTAAATTACTGGTTCGTTTCTTTTGCCTTACAAATAAGCATAAAAACATTCGGTTACAGTGAACCTGAACCTCGGCTATAGTGGACGTAGGATGTAAGTTCTGGAAATTAATCGGATCTCGTTTGTTATTAGGCGATTCAAAGGGCCTTGGAAATGGGACGGTGTTCCGACAATGCAAGAGGCATTGACAGGTGTAAAAAATACTTAGAGACAGAGGACAATGCAGAATAAAACGAGAGGATAAATAAAACAATACACAATAAATGGAGAGAGTACGAGCTCTGGAGAAGGATCTAATGAAAAGTGTACGAAGCAAACAATTAAAAATAACTGATTTTTTTTACGTACAAATAAAGATATTGAAATTTTCAGTTCGTGCAGTTAAAGAATTTTGACGAATGAATGACGAAAATCAATCACTGTGGAGAAATTCCATTTAATATTGACAACATCGGAAATAGCGAACCGATCATGTTAGTCCCCAGAAGTTCGCTATAACCGGAGTGGACTGTACCTCACAGCTGGTGGCTCCGTCCTCCGCTGCAGGCCGCGGCGACGACCCGGAACGAAAAGTTTGCGATTGACGACCGCGACGCGTCGCGCCACCCACATCGCAGACGAAGAGGAAGGTCAGCGACCTCCCTGGGGGCGTCGTCCGCCCGCCCTTCGTCCTCCCGTCCCCTCCGCCACCTCGTCCAACGCCCACCACTCGCCCTCCCTTCAACACTCACCTGCATGAAGACGCTCGCGCGATTTATTTCACAAAGAAAATGGTTAAAGTCCGGAATACGGTACACACTTAGAGAAGCGAGGCGCGACAGCGGGGGGGGGGAGGCAGTTAGTTGGGAAGGGGAGGGGGCAGATGAGGGTAGTCTCCTTATGTCTGCTCTCAAATTACGCTAAGCGCTCTGGTAGGAATTTAAACAACCTGTAGGCGATTTTGATGGCTCGCCCTTCATACACTTTGTCTCCACCGCATTTTAATGTCCAAATTACTTTAAAAGGCCAAATTTTCTCGCTTCGCTCGCCCAGATCCAAGTCTTCACGCACCACGTTACGAAAACCCAAGTCCTACTCGCGCAATCTTTCTTGAACGATGGATTGAAGAACTACGAACGGAGGGGAGATACAAAGTCGGCCAGAAAAGTATTTACAGTAATGCCAACCTCTGGAAACTCAAAGTCAAACCTGCTATGTGTGCGGCCAGGTCATCCCTCTGGGTAGCCAACAGCAGGGACACTAGTTAGGAGTTTTAGGTGCCTCCCTTGAAGCACTTGGACCAGCCTCAGCCACTTCTTTAGAAAATGGTAATAAAGCTGAACAGAAGTTCTCGACTGTGAAAGCAACTAGCTTTGACTAGCTTGTTTCGCGCCAACGAAGTTTTAATGCATGGAGCTCTTGCCGTCAACTGTTTATCGCTCAAGGGAGGGGGAAGCAAGGTCATCGTTCAAGAAAAGTTGCGCGAGTTGTATAAAACTTTCACTCCACAACGACTCTTTACGGTCCGTGCCAGTGCGAGCAAAGGTTTGCTCAGCGGAGCGGACCAATCGCAGCGGGTCTATCACCGCCGGTTATGTTTTATTTGGGCTCCGCGGCAGCCGAGCGACCGTGGACAGGCGGCGCCCGATATGCAAACGCAACCAATTTTGCGGCGGCGGCGACGCCCGCGTGGGAAGACGCGGGCGTGCACGCACGTGCTCACGCGTCACGCACGCACGCGCCCGCCCGCAGGCCCGCGCTCCCGCATCGCGCCACCGGCCGCGCCCGCACGCCCACCCACCCACACCGCAGGCAAATATGCGCGGCGCGATAACGCATGCGCGAAATAAAACACTACTCATTTGGGATACCTCTAGTGAAATTCAATGCAACATTACCATAAGGATATTACCATCAATGCACTTGGCATCTATGCTTCTAGACTCTTTTATTTTTTATTTTTTTTTAATTTTTTTGTAGTTACAGATTACTTGGCATCCGTGCTTCTAGATTTTTTTGTTTTTTTTTTTTATTTCTATTTTTTTATTTTTGTAGTTATAGATTACTTGGCATCTATGCTTCTGGATTTTTTTATTTTTTTATTTTTGTAGTTCAAATTTAACACGCGGAATCGTTGCCAATTGAACAATGAACATTTCTCACTTTGTGGGTTGAAAATCTTCAATTTGGCAGCCCTGTTTCCACGCCCCCCCCCATCGTTGCCACATGCAACGATTCCGCAAATATCACACAACGAGATAACAGATACACGAAATAAAATATAACGTATTTGTTAAATTTTAATTGAAATAAATTGAGTCATAATAAAAAAATTCAGCAATCAACGCACAGTCTGTGCTATTCCAAGAATCCTATCAGTTTTTGTAACAAGATAAAAGAGACCACTACCTTTCAGTTACAATATTTTCAGCGCATAACAAAATATTAATACAACAAAATAACTGTTAATATAACGGATGACCTAGTTATTCACATACAGACGTTCTGCTAAATAATAAACAAATGGAGGAAAAGAAAATGGAGAAGAGAATGGAAAAAGAGAGAAAGTAAAGACAGTAAAAAGGAGAGGAGAGAAAAGAGAGGGGGAAGACAGGGAAATGTTAGGGAGGAGTGAGGGGCAAAGTAATAAAAGAAAATAGAGAAGAAAAGAGAAAAGGTAAGAGAGAATGAAAGAGAGAAGGAGATGAACAGAGAGGGGGAAAAGATAAAGGAAGAGAGAGACGGGGAAGTCGGGTGAAAAGGGGGGGGTGGAAGAAAAAGAAATTGAAAAAGAGGTCGGAAGAAGACAGAGGGAGAGGGAGGAGGGGAAAAGAGAGGGGACAATATAGGAAACAAAGACAGAGGCAAAAAGAAAGAAAAGAGATAGGGAAATGTGAGATAAGAAGAGGGAAAAGAACGGGAAAAAAGAGAGAAAAAGAAAGAAGTGGGAAATGAGAACGGAAAGAGGGAAAGTGGTGAGAAGGAAAATGAGAGAGTGAAAAGAGAGAGGGAGAGAGAAAGAGGAAAAAGAGAGAGAGGGCAGGACAACATTTGCCGTGTTCTGCTGTGTGTTATACAAAATACAAATTTCAAAATTTCATGATTTTAAAGCACCCAATTTTCCCCATCATTTCGTTCTCGGAAGACTGCCTCCACAACAATTTTGGGATGCAAAATGCCGTCATTGGCAACCCTGGAAAAGCGCCCGCATCACTCCACCGCCAGCGCCCCTGCAGGGAACTGGCTCTCGGCTGCCGACGGGCGCCGCCCACGGCGCGCGGTTGGGGGCAGACTACACTTCCCGTTTGTCGCTCCGGGGTTGCCAGCATTTGCAGCTTGCTCCACTAGGGATGCTGCAATACCTTCTGCTTATTTACTTGTTTTGCTGGAAACTTGCTTTTTCTGTCTCAACTCCATTGCTGCTCGTCTTTTCCATGTTACGTTTCATTGTTGTTGAGTCTGCAATCAGTGCTCATTTTTCTTCTTTGAAAAGGTGTTGCAGTTACTTCTCCAACCACCTCGGTCATCCATGTCTTCTCTTTCCTCTGCTACGTAATTACACTGCTCGGAATCGGAAGTCCTACATCGGCCGGATGTTGCAATTCGTCGTTTGATTTTTGTCCCGATTACTGTTGGGCTACGGTCCATTGCAGTGACACTGTGTTGTTCATTCCATTGCTTTTGTTGCAACCCAGCTGATTTCCCCATTGTCGAAATTGCAACACGGTAAATCCATAATGATAGGACGTAAATGATTGTAAGATTAGTTCTTATTCAATTTTTTGCTGAAATGTATCCCCAGATGATTTGTGCAAAAGGTCTGACATGTCAGCTCTCTGATTTCCCCTACGAAAGGCATTCTTGGTCATATTTGTTTAAGTACAAAAAGCGTACCAACAACTTTGTTGTACTACGCTTTTTGAATAAATATTATAGTATCTTGTTTAATAACAGTTTCAGGTGTTTATCTTTTTCGTCAACATTCTTCTAAAAGCTCACTTGCCGCGTCTTTTCCAAGTACAATGAAACTCCTGGACGGTTTTTCATACAGTATCCACCACTACACACACACGACCATAGAGGTAGTGGATGGGTTGTGGGGCTAGAGCTAGTGGGTCGAGCGATGACCGGCGGCGCGCCCTCGCCCTCCTCAGACGCCTCTTCATCCGCAGGGCGGAGGCCCTCTGCGCTCATCCGGGCGATTACGCGGAGCGATGGCGCCGCTTTATCTCCTCCACCAAGGCCGGGGCGAGAGACACGCCAAACGCCGGCCGGCCTCTCCACGCAGACCCTCACGGCCGCGTCACTTCCGGTTTGTCCTCGCGCTGTCTCACAGAGCAGGCACGCCACGTCGGGCGGAATTTCGACAACTGCGTTGGGAGAACATGCCTCAGCTCGTGCGGAATGCGATCCAATGCAAAGAATTTGCCGTGCGTTGAGCGGAATTAGGAGTAGATTATTTACTTATTTGCTCATCGCTTTGATCATGACGGGAAGTTTTAGCCCTTTGGAGGAGGTTCGCGCCGGATGCGGCAGACGAAAAGTGTAGCACTTTCAGAGAAACTGCATCGAGGCTTCCCGCTTACGTTCTGTGAACCTGCAAGCAACAAACAAGTAAATGAAGTGGTAAATCAGTTCCGTTAGTGGAGAAAATTCCTCACAGTTGTTGCCTTGATTGGTCACTGACCATCGATTACGCAAGGTTATGAACATAATAATGCAACACACTTGAGCCGGAGCAGCAGCCTGTCGCCAGCTTGCGTTCGCCCCCGTCCTCTGGAGCGAGGGTCTCGCGAAGGCACTCGCCTCGGGG
>BLKR01012950.1:0-14832 GCA_011170035.1 Teleogryllus occipitalis | reverse complement strand
GAGGTTGGAAAACAACTTGCAAAAACAGATAGAGAATAAATTTGAGGAAGTTGTAGAGCAGAATAGAAGTCTCAATGCCGCGTTAAACACATTGCAGAATGAGGTGCAAGTCGCAGTGTCGAAAATTCAAGACGAAGTGAGCGCATTTAAAGTAGAGACAATTGCCCGGTTCACTAGGTTAGAACAAAACGCGAAAACGGTGCAAGAGACGTCAGAAACTCGTTTCGCAGTTCAAGAGGTGTTCAACCAGCAGCTCAGTACAGGTGTAGGCGAAATTCAATTGACCGTGGGCACTTTACAACAATCGGTACGGCTGCAAGAAACGCGATTGTCAGAAATCGACAGGAATGTGCAAGACTTCAGGGAAGTAGCGCGACAGCAAGACGTGCGTATAGGTCGTGTCGAGGAATCGATCAGTAAAATCGATAGGAATATTAAAACGGCTGTTCAGGGAGAGTTCGATAGTCGGAAATTGGCAGAGGTAGGATCGACAAAGGAAGTCGATAAAGAAATTATGAACAAAATTGCCGACCTCGAACAGCAGGTGTATGCAGCGCGACGATTGAATGGCCATGGTTACGCGATAGGGCATGCAACGTTGCCGAATTATCTACGTTTTCACGGGGAGAGCAGAGAACAACCATATTCGTTCTTGACGGCACTCGAGAACTACTTTAAAGTAAATAACATTCCGGAAGGAATGAAATTGAGGTTTGTCGAGGAAGCCCTTAGCTCAAAGGCGCAGCATTGGTGGCAGGCATTAACACCAACACCGCAAATTTATGGGGAATGGCGCGAGAAATTTTTAGAAAGGTATTGGAACCAACACCACCGATTCGAGTTAAAATACCGGTTGATGTCGGAACGATATCGAAAGGGAGACGCCGAAACCATGAGCGACTTTGTCACTCGTAAAGTCAGCGCGTTTAAAGTATGTAGCGAAGATTTCAACCCAGCCGAAGTTATTCGAATTCTGATTCGACAAATGCCAAGTGGAATACGAAACTTACTATGGAATAATATGCCGGAAACCATAGAGGCATTGATAGAGAGAGTAAGTCGGTTCGAGCAGGCGAACGACGACAATGAGCGGGACGGGCGTGACGGGAAGGCTCCGAATCCCGGGAACGGAAATGGCAACAACCGATACAACGGAGGGCGATATCGGCAAGATAATGTGTGCGCAGTAGAGGTGCGCGAAGAGAAGCCTCGAGGGAGGGAAGAGAAGGCGCAAGACGGGCAGGCGCAGCGAAAACCAAAGCCGAAGGACGGCGAACGAGCAGGCGCGGAACGAATGGAACAAGAGGTCCGGGATCATAACCAAGCGAAGGCGGAAGGAGCGCAAGGCCGATGGGAGTCAGTACCTAGGAAGGGAAACTAAACACGTTTGGGGCGAAAAGGTGGGTGGAACCAAACGAGACGAAAAGAAATATCGTAACGATTGAGGCTATAGCGAGTATTGTCGTTGAAGGTGACGAATTGCTGAGAGAAGAAACAACGGAAGGCGCAGGGCCGAGCAAATGCTTGATTTTGCAAGGCAGGTGCTACGGGAGAGAAGTTCGAGCGCTAGTAGATACGGGCAGCAGTATTAGTGCAGTGTCGGAGGAATTTTGTAAGAAGGTGCAAAAGGAAGGGCACATGTTGATTGAATTACCGACGCGGAAGCTTCGCGTGATCATGGCGAATAGGAAGGCAGCCAACACTACAGGGAAACAAATCTGGTTGGAGATAGATTTGGGAGAAGTAACGATCGAGGTAGCAGCAATCGTTGTCCGGGGGCTGATCCGTGACGTCATCGTGGGGATGGACGCACTGGATACTTGTCAAGCCGTCGTGGACGTAGGAGCAAGGAAGATAATGCTCAAGTCACGAGGTTCTATTGAAAGTAGGTCAGTGGTCGCTGAACTTGATGAGGCGGAGGCGGAAGGAGACGAACTGCAAGCTAGTATGGAAGAAATTCTCCAAAATGTAGAAAGGGCTGCGGAAGAGGTCATCGATCAGGAAGGCTGTCCGGTAAGAGTTCGTCAACTGTTAAGAGAATTTATTAGTGTTTTGGGGGAGTCGTCAGAGCCGGTGAAGGGCTATAAGTTCAAGCTGCAGTTGAAATATACGACGCCGTTCTCTACGAAACAATATCCCGTACCACAAGTGTACCATGAGCAGGTGCGCCAACTTATTAAGGAAATGGAGCAGAAGGGCGTTATCAGAAAAGCAATAACCCCGTATATAAGTCCGTTGGTCGTAGTGGTGAAGAAAAATGGAAGAATTCGTCTGTGTCTAGACGCGAGAAGACTCAACATGGTCACGATTCCACGGTATGAAACGCCACCAACTGTAAATGAAATGGTGATGAAGTTAGGAGGAGCCAAAATCTTCAGCGCGTTAGATTTTTCATCCGCGTACTGGCAGATCGAGGTAGAAGCAGGAAGCCAACAAACAATACATCAGCTTCAAATTTGAAGGGACGGTGTATTCATTTACGAGACTGCCGTTCGGATTGAAAAATTCTGGAGCAGCGCTAATCCGATATTTGAACGATGTAATCCCGGTTGAGTTGAAGAGCACTATGGTGATGTACGTTGACGATATTATTTTGTTTTCGAAGGATTTGGAATCGCACCTGAGAAATTTGAGGAAATTATTAGAGATTTTCGAGAAGTTCAACTTGAAATTGAATTTAGAGAAATGCGAGTTTTGTCGTCAGCAAGTGCAATTCATGGGGCACGAAATAGCAAGTGCGGGGATGAAGATGCAGGAAAATAAAAGGGAGATAATTCGGAAATTACCACCACCCAAAAATGTGCGAGGATTGCGGCGAATATTTGGAATATGTAACTATTACGCGCGATTCGTAAAGAATTACTCGCAAAAGGTAGTACCACTGTTGCACTTGTTAAGGAAAGGAAGCAAATGGCAGTGGACGCAACAATGCCAGGAAGCATTCGAGGAGTTGCTGAGCGCTTTCGAACGCACGTATATAGTACAATATCCGGATTTTCGACGTAGAATGTACGTACAGACGGACAGCAGTGGATTCGCTCTAGGGGCTGTGCTGTTCCAACTGGGCGAATGTGGCGAACATCAGATAGTGGCTTTAGACAGTCGCGCACTAAAAGGAAGCGAAATGAATTACGGCGCGACAGAGTTGGAAGCTCTTGCTATTGTGTGGGCGACCCAGAAGTTCAGAACATTGCTAGTAGGGCGCCCATTTACCATAATTACGGACCATAAGGCACTAATATTTTTGATGAGAAGCCACACGCATAATGACAAACTGTTACGGTGGACTTTGTGGCTGCAACAGTTTCAATTCGAGATCGAATATTGCGAAGGCCGAAAGAACCTGTTGCCAGATTACTTGTCAAGAATCAAGGTGAAAGAGAAAGGAGCCCTGGATAGTGTGATGGCAGTCATTCCGGTGAGAGAAATTAGCCCGCGATGGACGACAAGAGCAATTATCAATATGCAACAGCGAAACGTGTTCGTGCAGGAAATATGCAAGTTGATTGATGGCCAGCCGTACGATAGAAGGCGAATCCGCAAGGAGAAAGACAAGGACGCAAGTAATTGGAAGATTTATGAAGGAATCTTGTTAAGAAAAATTCGTGGGCCCGAAGAGAAGTTCCGAATATGGATACCTGAAGAAAGTCGCAAGGAATTGGCCACGTCCACACATGAACATTATGGGCATTTTGGAGGTGGGAAAATCGCACAAATCTTATCAGATTACTGTTACTGGCCGAATATGGGAAGAGAGGTGCGACAAATAGCGAGTTCCTGTGACGTCTGTCAAAAGACGAAACAGCCGAACAGACGCTGCGAAGGTGAATGGCAGCCTATTTTACCGCAGAGGCCACGGGAATTGTATGCGGTGGATTTATATGGGCCGTTGCCGAAGACCAAGTTTGGAAACCAGCACCTAATGGTAATAATAGATGTTTTTTCTAAGTTTGTGCAGATATTTCCGATAAGAAAGCCCAGTGCCGCCAACTGTATACGGCAAGTGAAGCGATTTATAGAAATGTGTGGGAAGCCGACTAAGATATTGAGCGACAGAGGTACTCAGTTCACCAGCGGAAGATGGAAAGAAGAGATGGAAACGTTAGGGATTTCCGTCCATCTCACGGCAGTGCGACATCCACAGAGCAACCCAAGCGAACGAGTGATGAGGGAATTGTCACGTTTGTTTCGGGTATATGTCGCGGAAAATCACCGAGCGTGGTTCGAAGCCGTTCCGGTGCTGAACGAAGTATTCAATGCAGTACCACACTCAAGTATCAATGTAACACCATGGGAGGTGCACTTCGGTGCCAAGAAGAAGAGGCCATTCGATGACGTGAAAATACCACCGGAAATCAGCGGTTTAGAACAAGTGACTACCGATCAGAAGATAGTGTATGACCAGTTGCGGAAGTCGGCAAAGCAGCGTAGCAAGGCTCAGAAACATTTCTGTCGGGGACAATTTTGTGTAGGGGACCAGGTTTTAGTCCGCTCGCCTCACTCGTCCTCATCCGATCAGAAATTGTTTAGGAAATTCTTTCCGATATACGACGGTCCGTATACTATCACGAAGGTACTCAATAACAATAATGTTGTAATAGCAGATCGAGGACAGGAAATAGGTGTCCAAAACCTATTTAATGTTAAATTATATAAGAAGCCGAGTCTGTAAGGTTATGTGGTGAGAAAGGAGTTTGTAATGTAGTAATATAGTTAGAATAGTATTATAAGCAAGAAAGCAAGATTGTTTAGGGTAAGATTTAGTTGTAAGTAAATGCGAGGGTACACTACACAAGACCGTGAAGAAGTAGCAGGTGTAGCGAGTGACAGGTGCCGCGATAGACGACGGTAGAGCGTACCGACTTAATGCAGTGCCACTGCAAACATTAGCAGGTGTGTCCGTCGCAAACAGCAGGAAACGGTAGTGTTGTGTACTTCAGAGACGCATTGTTAGTGCAAGATCAAGTTCACCAACACAGGCAACGATGGCCGTTGAACTGTAACAGGTGCCGAGTGGAAGAGGATACGTGGTAAAGAAACGGGACCAACAATGTGTAGTGCTAGATGTAGACTCATCATGACGGTGTCATATCTGAGCGACATCTTAGGCGGGGGGAGATGTAATATTCCATGATTCCCCCAAGAATAAGGCACAAGTCAAAGAATAAATAGAAAATGCATAACATTAACATGAACTGTAAAAACAGATGAAGGCGATGTCGCGTAGCGATAGTTTTTGAGAAGTAAACGGAAAACGCGACAAATTCACAATTGGGACAAGATAGGGCAGTAGCGTTCGTGTAGCGAAGTCGTTTGCAAGTTATTTGAAGGAAATCGCATCACGCGTTCGAAAGATATGAACATTTTTGTAGTATAAATTCCAGCTTGTAAACAGACATGATAGCCATTGTTGTGCTTTAAGGTTCAGTAAATCAAAAGGTGTTTGTGGCGAAAATTAAGAGAACGCGTGAAGCAATACAAACAAAACTTTAAGAACCAATAGAATAAATCATTTAGAAAATTATGGTAACAGTCGCAACGTTGGGAAACTTCGAGGGGCTACGTCAGAACAGAAAATGTGAATTAAATTAAATGATGTAATATTTTGTAGGAGAAGCAACAGCGATCGTGTGATGTTAAAAAGAAAAAAAGAGCTGACGATCCGGACACAACAATGACGAGGGAGCGCGGTCGAAGTAGCTTGAATACGGACGCATGTTGAAACGCTCCGCAAAAATTTTTATTTTTAATAGAAAATTGCGTTCAGTTTGTGAATAGAGTGAAATATATCGTGTTTAGTAACTGTCGAGTTAATGGAAAGATAAAACGTGGAAGAGATATTTATATATTTCACGAAAACAGTGTTCGCGGAACACTGTCGCCATATTGTCGGTCGCAGTTAACAAAAACTAGTATAATAATTAGTGAGTAGTTTTAATCAGGGATATTCTTCATTTAAAGTAAATTTGTCGTTAACAAACGTGTGTGGAAATGGATGGATGCTGTGGGGAGATGAATTAATGGATGCTGCGTGTATACTACGGAGGTGACATGGAACAATGGCGTTACGCGGATGGCCGATTTCTACGAAAGGAAAGTGCAATAACTTTGCGTAATTTAATAGTTCAGATAAATGGGAAGAAAGAACAGACTAGGTTTTAATGTACAAGACCAAGTTTTTGTGGAAATAACAATAGGCTATATTCAGACAGAATAGGGGATGCGCATTCAAGTGTGAATGATTTGTTTTGTTTTTGTCGATTGTGTAAATAGTAAGTGTGAATGTGATTTTATGTATTTCAGGTATTGTGTTTTGTTGTTTATTGTGTTGCATTTGTGTATGTTTTTGTTGTTATGTCTCCAGCGGAGTGTGGAGAGAGTGAAAACCAGAAAAGAATAAATAATGCCGGACGTACTTGGTTCGACAGTAAGCCATATGATATGATTTCGTGATTTTGTATTAAACAGTGACCTACGCCCAAGTGTCCAAGTATCTCGTTAGGCTCCTGTACAGGCCAACCACAGCCTCACGCCCAGTAGTTTTATAACATTGAAGGAGTAGCTAAGTAACGGGCACAGTTTTAGATAAAGGAGGCAAAAGCTAGCAGGGCATAAATTTGTATAGATTTTATATAGAGTAGAGAGATTCAAGGTATAGTCGTTTTATTACATATTGTCGCCGCAACGTGGTGCGGTTACATACAGATTTGGGATAAGTAGGCAAGACGTTCCATTACAGTATGCATTTACTGATGTGGAACATATTTTAAACGTAATTGCCTCTTCTGTAAGGTAACAGGATAGTGTTAATTAAATACCATTCAATGGACAATATTCAGACCTTGAAACCGTTCAAATAATTTTCTCAGTGGTTAGTGTAACTGGACATAAACTAGGAGACTCGGACTCGAGTCCCGATCGGGGTGACAATTCTTTGAACAAATTTAATTATTAAAAATAGTATCCACTATACTAAAAATTATGTACATTACTTTTGAAAAAAATCACCTCAAAAATAAAAATGATCTTGTATTCTTGTTGTGTATTCAAAGGATGAAAACGTTCAGTTCTAAATTATATTAAATCTGCATATCGACGAGATGAAAAAACAACACTATTTCAAAGTATTTCCTGTGAAAAAGAAAAGAGAGCAGTTCTTCGGCTGAAGAACACCATTGCGGTTTAATGTCAATTGCTGTAAGAGAATGTACGCTAGAACTTTAATAATTTAATTTTGATTGATGTAATATTCACGGCCGTCTTCTATCTGCGACCTTAAAAATCTAAAAGGTCGCAGAATGTGATTCATGGCGATTTGCTGGTAGAAGGAAGTACATAATTCGAATAGGAAATTTACCACGTTCACTTTGTGACCCAGATGGAATAATTTAAAGTATAAACACGACCACATAATCAATGCGGTTAAAATCTACGGATAAAAATATGGGTAATGTGAAATGCGACGTGAAACTACCGACAAGGAAACTGGGCAGAGCCAGTAGAGAACAAAGTGCGAATACAACAACTAAACATGTGAATTATGGAAATTCCTTTTTTCAATGGACCGCTCCCTTCACCACATGCTGAAAATGTTATGGATTTAATTTCTCTTTTTTAATTAGACTCTTTCATCTTCTGTGCACAATACATTTTGCGAAATTCACCATTTTCCATTCCATTTTTACCACTGAAATATTTCTGTTACATGAATAACGTACAGAATTGGTCATTCATAATTTTATCATTCAGCATGAGATTTTACATTCAGCATGAGCAACCAGACATGACACAACGAAATAGTACAATAGGTATTGTCCATGATGGCCATTGCTAACTGAAATTCTGAAGAGTTTTTCGGAACGAAGTTATGAATCAAGTTCCCATGATGATTTAATAGCATGTGAAAACAATAAGAATTGAAATACGTTGATTTACGGAATTTGTTGATCTCAAACTGTATTGTTTATGCATATTTAAGCAACCCAAAACACAAATACTGTTGCTCAATGCGATCTTAATTTTCGTGTTGTTTACTCCTTTAAAGAGGAACTTACTTAAGAGTAGAAGAGATGGCTACCATGGTAAGGAGGATTAAATCTCGCCGACCCGGTGGCAGTAAGGCCCTTAATCAGTAGTGTCGTAGCGATCTCGGACCGAAGGGTTGCGGGTTTGAGTCCCGCTTCGGACATAGTTGTATTTGTGTTCGTCCTTTCACCCCTTATCATCCTCATATCGTTTCATCTCAACAGTTACCATGACGTTAACTCCAATAGTGTTCGCTAAAGCCCTTGATGTTCAGTAGACCTTAAATAACCAAACAAAAAAAAAATTAAATCTCAACATAGAAACAACTTTCACTCTACGGATGAAACTCGTGAATTTATAGAATCTCAGGCATCTGTGTTCCCTATTCTGATGATTCAATACTTTTCCAATTCACATTATACTATTTTAACGAGTGTATATCCATTAGTTGTGTTTAAGTTTACAACTATTACTGTATGTTTTGTACTTCAAGATTTTTGAATTGTGCCGAGAATAATTATCACTGAAAATATTGAATTGTTTAGGCTAGCACATACTTGCCTATTTGAATCTGCCTAAAATATGAAATCAGTACATTACGTTAGTAAGGTTCTTGTTTTGAATCTTGTTTTAGCAGAAAGTGATAAAAAACATCGTTCTATGAACAAAAAAATGCCATTAGACGACGGCTTATTATTCTCAAATTATGTGGCGCGACGTATCTTTTTGTGCTCGTCTGGACGGAAGACGAGTAATAAGAACGGAGCTGCGGAGTTATGAGATGCACGATGGCAAGAAAGCGCTTCTGCTGGAGTACAAACAACTGGCGATAACATGAACCATTGAATTTTATTTTGTATCGTGTAAATTACTTAAGGTATATATTCTTAGTTAATCTCTCTGAACCTAATATTTTAGTCTAAACATTATATTCTCTTCCTATTTGAATCATGTAGAAGTATCAGTTTTATAAAGCTGTCTGTGTTTTTCAATTTTATTGATCTTATTTTAGAAAGAATCATTTCATTATTGTGCTGTAAGGCAGTTATTAGTCCTTTCTAAAATATTTTTGTCACGTGGCATTGAAAATGTGATGTATGATATATGATGTATATACGTGATATTTTTAATCATTCTTCATTTTATATTATTATTATTATTATTATTATTATTATTATTATTATTATTATTATTATCTTCATCATCTGTCATTTCTGACCACGCCACACGTTCTCTTCCCAGGCCGAGTCATATTCTGTTCTGGAGAGAGAAGTGTGTAATTATGGGGATCAGCTTTCCGGCTGGATTCCTTCGTAAGACTAGGTTGGTAAGCCTTGAAATATGAATTATGTGATTGGATGATTATGATTATGATGATGATAAGAGGTGATCGTGGCTTTTTTAACCATCCCAGCATTCGCCTATATGACCGGGAGAAACCGCGAAAACCCCGGTCAATGTCGAACACGGGCCTCCCAACTGCGAAGTCAGCGTGCTAGGCATTGAGCCATTTCGCTCTATTTATTATTATTATTATTATTATTATTATTATTATTATTATTATTATTATACATTGTTTTTCTCGGTATTCACCGGATTTTTATTTGACTTTGTGTCGGGTTAATAACCAAGACACAGGTCAATTCATGTTTCGTCGCAATTTAGGAATTTTCGAACAATCCTGCATGTGTTTAAGATGATCGATTTTGCATAATTTTATAGGTATATTTTGGTATTTGAATAAGTTCCAGATTTTTATGAATGTTATTTGGTATAACTCCTGTACACGAAATGACCAGAGGAACAATATGAACTTTTTGGAGATGCCATAGTGCCTTGACTTCAGCTGCTAGTTCTGTATACTTTGTTATTTTTTCTGCATGTGCTGTTTGAAGATTAGCTGTTTGTGGAACAGTTATGTCAATCAGGAAGCCAATCTTTTGCTGTTTATCTACAAAAGTTATGTCTGGTCTATTATGGTGAATAGTTTTATCTGTAATAATTTCTCTGTCATAGTACAACTTAAAGTTTGAATTTTCAAGTACAGTATCGGGAACATATTTGTAATACGGGCAGGTCATTTCTTGTAAGTTGGATTTCGCTGCCAGTTTCTGGTGAATAATATTTGCAACTTGATTGTGCCTATAGGTGTAATCTGTATGGGCCATTAATTTGCATCCTGATGTGATGTGCTGTATGCTCTCAACTGTTGTATGGCATTTTCTACATTTGTCATCTATTGTTTGTTTGAGGATATGCTTCCTGTAACTTTTAGTGTTGATCACTTGATCCTGTATAGCGACCATGAACCCTTCTGTTTCGCCAAACAGATTACCGTATTTTAGCCAAGTGTTATTATTATTATTATTATTATTATTATTATTATTATTATTATTATTGTTATTGTTATTGTTATTATTATTATTACTATTACTATTATTATTATCTTTATATATTATGCATATACATAGAGACAACAGTTTTAAGTTGCTTGTGTTAGTTTATGTACACTCGGTCTTCGATCGTACGACTGAGTGTACCTTTATCTTAACTTTGCGACCTACGTCACACTCGCAAGATCGCTCGCGCTAGTCGACGAAACGACTGCTTTTGAAAGATCGATTGCAACTCGCACAACCAACCGACACCAACTAATGACGGTAGAGAAGCATTCATTCCATTAATTTTAAAATATTTTTATACTTATATGCTACGTACCTACTATTCTATAAAAGGGGTTAATAATAGGAAGTGGTTACATATCTAGGGCCAACTATTTTCATTTAAAGAAAAAAATCACAAAATTTGGTTCAGTAGAACGCTCAATTTCTAAACGAAAACCCTTCGTGTTTTAAATATATAGATACTGTTATTTTCTCAACATGTGCGCTATGTTCACTAGTTTTTTTCTTTAATGATGTGAAACGAGTTTACATTCAACAGACTTCTTCATATTATGTAACACCTCGCTTTTAACATGTACGTCAACGAATTTCATTACCATCAAAAAGACTTTTTACTTTATGCTGACATCTGTCTATTTCTATATTATGTTAACTTCACTTGTGTAGATAGCGTTCCTCGAACGTCGAAAGTTATTAGTGAATCAAATGAAGGCCGAATCACCGAGATTCAGTGTTGCTTTCTGCATAATGAGGGAACTAGAAATGCACATTGAGTCAACCTCGCAGAACGGACCGCGTTGGGCGCGCAGTATGAATTGCAAATATCAGTGAAATCGACGTGAATGACCAGTTGGTAATGCCTGACGTTGGAGCTGAAAAGCTCGATTAAGATCTTCCAGACAACAGTCACCAGGCACAAATGCAGGTAGATGCGTTACTTCCAGCCGTAGTAGCCACATGGCTGTTAGAATACCTTCTTGCGTGGATATCGCAAATGATGGATTTTGTATGTGGTCACAGACGCGTAATATTGGAGTCAATTGTGCTACGTGGAAATTAGGGGCGTTTATTCCATGGAAGCAAGGGAAGCATTGCTTCCCTGTCATTTCCAAGGATATCATACATTTTAATACTATTTGACTAGTATTTTAGAATAATTTATTGTAATCCAAGACAAAACAGTTTAAATTGGGTGCTTCCAATCTTATCTTTACAAAATGAGCACGTCATTATTATTGTCACCAATAGATACAGCTCTTTGGAAGCACTTTGACTGCATCTAGCGTCTCTTAGGGAGTGCGGTGATCAGCGGATATACTGGCGTGTGGTGGGCGCGAGCTGGCTCCTTCAGTCGAGCTCACCTTTGAACGCAATCGGCCAGTTGCATACAGGACTTATTGCGCGCGTGTGGTCGGCTCCGCATGTCCTTATCGGTTCACTGTTTAGATTATCCATTTGTCGTCTTATCCAAGTGAATAATTAAAAATCTTCCATCTGAAATATAATTTCTTCCATAGAAAAAATTTCACTACACGTCATTGGTGGAAACCATAAAAAGCAAACGGCGTGTGATTTTCATTTGTAACACCAGTACATGTGAATATGTAAATGAACATACATTGCGTAACACCATTCATAAGAGTTTCGGCCGTTGCGACCATACACAGGGCCACTGTACGGCGCTGCCCGGGGCGCATCACAAATGTAGCACATGCAGCTTCCTCTCGCGCTCCGCCTCTCCTTCCCTGTGCCCTTCTCCCCCTCCTCTCGAGGGAATATTCCGGGCGTCACGAGAAGCTTCCGAAGCGCATGGATAATGAATAGTTGGCGGCGCTCATCTGCATGAGACGGGCGCAGCGGGCGACACGAGACAGGCGCGCCAGTGGGCGGACGGCCCAGGGCGGGGGGCGGACGCGCGAAGGCGGGGGACGGGCGCGGGGGCGGGCGCGGAGCGAAGGCGGTCGCAAGGGGGAGCGCGGGGGCGGAGGCGGGCGCAGGGGCGGAGTCGGACGCGGGGGCTGGAGCGGGAACGGGCGTGGGAGCGAGTACGGGGGCGAGCGCGGGGCGGGCGCTGGGGTATGCGCGGGGCGGGCGATGGGCGGGCGTGGTGGCGGGCGAGGGGGAGGGCGCGGGAGCGGCGCGGCGGCGGCCGCGGGGGCGGGCGCGGGGGCGCCGACGGGGGCGGTCGCGGGGGCGGCGCGGGGGCGGGCGCGGGGGTGGGCGTGGGCGCGTGGCCCGGGAGCGGGCGCGGGGGCGGGCGCGGGGGCGGCGCGAGGGCGGGGACGAGCGAGAGACTGCAGTGACGCAAGCGGACGACGGGTGTGGGAGAGAGAGGCGCGTAGTGCCAAGCAGTGATAAGAGTGGATGTTTGATGAATGTGGATGCGCCAGAAAAAACAAGTATGTTGGAAGGCACAAGAACGATGATGGGGGCTGCGAAAGGACGAGTTGGGGATTACGGATGCGCGAGGAGAGAATGGAAAAAGTGCAGAGTAGGTTTTAATGGAGCTCGTGGTAGAGGGGGGAAGTTGTGATTTCGGGAGTTATTGGTGTGAAGTGAAATGAAGGGAAGCCTCGTGCGAATATAATAGGACTGAAAGTAGTCTAATTGATTGACTGATTGATTGAATGATTGATTGAATGATTGATTGACTGATTGAAAGACTGATTATTTCACTGATTTATTGATTTACTGATTTATTGACTGATTGATTTAGTGATTGATTTTGTGATTGCGGCGGCGATGGTGTAGCGGTTAGCGTATCGGACTGCTATACCGAAGTTCGCGGGTTCAAACCCGTTCAAAGCCGTGGATTTTTGAGGGCGAAAAAATCCTTCGTACACCTTCCTTCGGAGGGGAAGTAAAGCCGGCTGTTCCATGTTAGTAGATTTACTGCATGTAAAAGATCCTCAAGCCTAAATGATGCCTCTGAGCTAAATTCAAATCGCCTGTTTCGTCGCCCAAGTAATACCTTCTTTCTCTTGTTGAAAGGAGTGTAACGAAATTTGCATGGTCAGACGGAAGAGCAGGCCTCATGGCCTGAGTCTCGCCACGTAAACTAAGGCCAATTCAATTGATTGGCTGATTGGTTCATTGATTTATTGATTGACTGATTGATGTCCCCGCGTATATCAATCGCCATGGCCATTAGCTCCGTTACGTGGAGTAAATGTCTCGTTTCGGGTGGTGGCGGTGTTCCTCTCTCACTGCTAACGTCCTGCACCGACCAAGACGTTGGATTCCGGGAAGATTTCCCTGACTGGTCTCCCGACAAGTGTGGTAGTGTAATACATGTAAGTTGTGTTGTATGTGCGTCAGGGGAGAGGGTAGGACAAGGAAGAGGAAGGAAATATCGCGCGCGGTCCGTGAATCTTTTGTTAGAGTATTGCTCCGGCATTCGCCTGGTATTGATATCTGGTCGTTAGAATTCTCCTCCAGGCAGCGGTAGAATTCGACATTAGGATCGAAAATCTGCCACAGTCGGGACTCAAACCCTGGAGCCTCCTAGGCATAGTCATTACAGAGTCAGGGAGATTGCTGGCTCTGCGCTATACGAAGCTGGAGGAGGAGTCTAAAGGGCATAATAATGTGAATGAAAAATGATGAAATTATGCCTGATGCAGAATAGAAGTAAAGGTTGTTAAGGCAGGGTAATAACACATGGAGAAGTGAATAGATTGATGAGGGCGATCAGGCGGACAGGTGCATGAACGAGTGAGTGAATCGGCCGTTGAAGTGACCTGTGGAGACTTCTGATTGAAGAGATCTAGCAAGCAAATAATAGAGGTGAATGAAGGAAAGGGCAGTCGAGAAGATGGAACGCCCCGTTGAGAGGATGGGTAGTCGGGAGAAGGGCCATCCAGTAAGTTGATGGACGAGCGGACGGGCAGACCGAGAGACAGACAGGTGGATGGACGGGCAGCCGAGCTGATGGATAGGCGGATAGGCAGAAGGACGGATAGATAAAACGGACTGATGGATGAGGAGGCAGACACACGGAAGAGCAGATGGATGAGAAGACGGACAGACGGATGAACAATCGGATGAACAGAAGACGGTCAGCTGCAGAGCCTCTGACCGCGAGGTCCTAGGTTCGAGACCCGACGGCGGCAGGATTTTCGACACTAGCTTTTCAGCTAGGTCGAATTCAGTCGCTGTCTGGAGGAGAATTCTAGCGGCCGGCTGATCTGATCGGTAGTTTTCCGTGGGTTCTCCGATCACCAGGTGAATGCCGGAGCAGTACCCTAACAAACGGGCCACGCACCGTGCGCGATCTTTCCTTCCTCTTCCTTGTCCTATCCTCTCCCCTTACACACACACTTACACTAACATGCACTACACTACCACGTATTCCGGGAGACCGGTCGGGAGCATAGAGCATGTTCCGGCTGGGGCGGTGTCC